>CM061156.1:28935014-29182514 GCA_030710495.1 Labroides dimidiatus
GGTTTCAGTTTTTTCCTTAATTAGAATAAAATCTGACCCTCACCCCTATAATAATAATAATAATAATAATAATAATAATAATAATAATAATAATAATAATAATAATTTATTTATTTATTTATTTATTTATTTTGTGTGTGTGTGTATTGGGGGGGTACCTTTATTTTGAAAGAACAGTTTCCCCAGAGTCCCAGTTCCTGATGGTTGTAAAGCGTACGGTGTCAGATGTTTTTGTGAGGTGCCTGAAGAAGATCTCCTCATTCTGATTTTGAACTGAGTATTAAACCTCCTCACTGAGCAGCTAGGAGCTGTTGGTTCACTGCCATCCTGTCATCCGCCTGTTGGTCTCCTCTACCTCACGAGTTTGGTCTCTTATAAAACATAAATCAGTCTCTTTTTCTTGGTTTTCATCTCTGCTCTTGTTTTATTGGAGCTCAGCCGGCTCATCTGTATCAATATCTTCATCTGATCAATAACTCCTCTTCACCACGTGGACAGCGTTCCATGTTTTCCCTCCTTCATGATTCTCTGAGACACAGCGCTCCATCGCTGATACTTCCTGACCTCAGAGCGCTCACACACACACACACACTCTCTCTCTCGCGCGCGCTTTCTCTCTCTCTCTGTATCTGTGTGTGTGTGTGTGTGTGTTTCTAATCCCTCTCTTTAGCAGCGGTGTGTGAAAGCTAACACTCCTCGGTGTGATTACGGGGGGCCAGGGGGCTGCTGATTATCTGCAGAGACCACCGTAGAGACCCCCGGCCATGCTCTGCTCCGCTTTAATTCTCACTAATTGATCTTCACACTTCTCAAACTTTCATTTTTCTCTCCCTGAGTTGACACAGGTGAGGCTTTCTGAGCATGTTTCTGTCTGCAGGAGATTACTCTGAAGCTCTCCAACTTTCTCACTGGATGCTGAGGTTGATGAAGAGGATGATGAAGAGGATGATGAAGAGGAGGTGGAGGAGGATGAGGAGGAGGAGGAGAAGGAGGGGGATGATGATGAAGAGGTCTGTTTCTCTGGATCTCACACCTGGAGAGCGCAGGCAGACTTCATGGTGTAAATAATAAAGAGAAACCTTTGACCTGGTTTGAAACACTCCCATCATTTACAAACTTCACACAGTCAGCTGGGAGCTGCTCAGACTCATGAATGATGTCAGGGAGACGTCTGATGAGGCTTTATGGACCACATGAAGACCAGGACTGTTTGACACGCAGCAGAGGACAGCTTAGGAATCAGGACACCTTACATGTAAATATTCCTCTGTTTAAATGTCACATGTAGATTCCACCACAACCTAATGTCAGCAGGTGGATTGTAAAGGGCTTGAAAATTTCAGCAAATTTCAGGAAAATTCACTAAAAATGTCTATAGATATTTGAAGTGGGGAATTTGGGAAATTTTCAGGGTCATTTATTGTCGTCAACTTAAAAGAATTTTGGCTCATAAATTTTGGATTTTTTTTTCTTGTTATCAACTTGAATGTTTTAAAAAATAATCTTTTGTGAAACAACATGACTGAATGTAAATTCAGCTGTGTCCTATGAATCACATGCAAACATTTCCAGCACATTAGATCCTCATCAGTCTCTGCTTCACTACAGCATTTCCACTGAGAGCACATTCCTGGACTCTAGAAGTCCTGTCAGGGTCAGTTTGATGATGGCACTGAGGTGAATATATTTGATGGTTTGATGTTATGGACACATTTAAGTTAAAATAACAAATACTCATCAGAATGTGTTTGATTATTAGAGACTAGCGAGAAAAAAATATATGTCTCCATTCATGACAGTTAGACTCAGTCAGGAAAAATTCACTGAAAATTCATCGAAAATTATTAGATGTGGCTGAATGTGTGTCTGCTTATAAGAGCCTCACTCATCTGAAAAAAGGAACATGGATCTGTCTGAAGACTACCTGAGGAGATATAGCTGACCAAAGATCCACAGTGTGTGTGTGTGTGTATGTGTGTGTGTGTGTGTGTGTCTAATGTAGGTCACACACACCTTTGTTCCTCCAGGTCATCTGTCAGAGAGCGTCCCATTCCCCGTTAACGATCAGCACACCTCCTGTCCTGATCTGTTTTCACACTCCAGACTCAGACCTTTAGACTGAACACACTGTGTTTTCACCAGATTATCAGAAAAAAGAACAAAACAAACAAACAAACAAACAAACAAACAAACAAACAAAAAAAATAAATAATAAAAAATAAATGAATAAAAGTTATCTCTGCAAGATAATATCTGTCATCTTCTGGGGTTACTCTGTCCTGTCAGTGTGTCTGTGGTGAGTCTGAGTTTCACTGTAAACAGTCCCTCAGAGGATTCTCTCTGTCATCCTTCAGCAAGATGAAAAACAAACTGATTTTATTCAGTTTGATGAAACAACACCATCATTATGCAGATCAGTCAAAAGTCAAAATCAGGCTTTGTGAGGTCTGTCCTCAAGAGGAGGAGAAAACCACTTTAAAGATGTTAGTTTGTTGAATGGAGGGAGAGCCATCACTTCTGTCTCCAACCTGAGACGATCTGTGGACACCATGACATACATTCAGCCAGTCCACAGACACACTAACATGCACATCAGCTTATCCTGATTATTATTATTATTGTTATTATTATTATTATTATTATTATTATTATTATTATTATTATTATTATTATTATTATTATTATTATTATTATTATTATTATTTCCAGACACACTACCTGTCTGAGCTGCATAGACTCATTTGTTGATTTATCCTTCTGATGATGATCCAGAGTTTCTCTCTGCATGAATAAATGATGCTTTGAAGACGGGTTTATTCTGCAGGACGCAGAGGACAGGACCCGTTGGTCCTCGATGGGGTGATTCAGGGGACAGAGCCACTGAAGCCTAAACTCCAGACCCTGACTTTGGCTCCCATCCTGTCAGACTTTTATAAGATGCCTAACTACATGACGTGTCACAGCGAATGCCAGGACAGTGGCATGTGGTGCCAGCATCGCCCGGAACCACAGCAGAGGGTCCTCTGACCTCTCCGACAGAGTGAAGGGGGAACTGGCATCTGCTTTAATAAGGCTGCCCACTCCCCCTCGTCCCCCTCCTCCTTCCCCTCACCCCCTCGCTCCCCAAGAGCTGTGGAACAGGCTCGAGCACTCAGAGAGAGGTGGCAGAGGTAACAGCTGGCTGCAGCCGCGGTGCCATGGCCAAGGCATGACCACGGCTTTATTAGGCAAGTCCAGGACACCAGCTGATCCTCTCCCAGGGTCCCTGTCACACTGATGTCTTCATCACTAAGCTGAGCAGACAGGCAGGGCCTGCCAGCCAGCCGAGGTGACAACAAATCCAATTACCTCCTCTCTATGGTGCCCGGACCAAAGAGAGGAGGCGGGACTGAGGAGGAGGCTGAAAGGACAGAGGATGAGGGACACTCAGGACAGGAGGACAGAGACCACGACAAAAGAGACCACAATGACAGATCCAGTATCAGATCCAGAATCAGATCCAGGATCAGATCCAGTCCGGTCTCAAAGGCAGGACTCATTCTGGTCTCATCTGAGCCTTCCATGAGCAGAGACCTTTGCAGCATTGCAGTGCGTTACAGTGGAAGGACAGACGTTAGAGACCTGGAGGCTCGTGACGTGGACTGAAACACTTTGAAACTTGAGTTGGAGTAACTCTGCCTCCATATGTTCAGTCCTCTCCTGATGTTTCACATGTCTTTGTTTGTGTCTCTGAAAAGTCTTCAAAACTCTTAAATATGGTTTTGAACTGGTGCAGTGAAAGGCCTTCTCTACAGTCAGTGTTTGTTCTCTCTGGGCTCCTGGTCGAACATCAGTGTGTAACTGTCGTCTGTAGAAATGAGGACAAAGTCTCTGTGACGGCTCTGTGAATGGCTGTGTGTGTGGTCTCTGCACACAGCCTCCAGTTTGTGACACTTCAGCCTCAGCTTCATGTTTGAAGACAGATGCTGTGTCTCAATTCGGGGGCTGCATCCTCCAAAGGACCCGTCCTCCGGCCAGTCCTTCAGAGGACGGGTAGGCCTCCTCACACCAATGTTAAATGGGACGGTCAGCCTTCTGATTATTTCCTGGTTGCGTCACCAGATGTCTCCCCCTTACCCTTAAGTCAAGATTTCTACCTAATTCATAATCCTAAACTTAGTTTTTTATTCAATCAAAATGTTTAACTGAACATAATGCTGATTTATGCCATATGCTAATGAATTACCAGCCTCACTGTTTTAACTGAAAGTTAAACTCTGGAGGTTTTCCAGTTCCCCTCAGAGGTCACATTAACTGATTATTCTCCGTCTTTTGACAGAATTTTTTGATCAATGATGGAAAAATCTGAAGGTCATTTTGAGGGATTAGTAACCCCCTCAGTGATTCAGTCCACTTCAGCTGTCACAGTAATTCATTAATCACATATCTCACCTGCAGCAGACCCCCTGTACAGTTAGTGGAGAGCGTGCATAATTAATGAGGTATGGTGTTGTCCTGTTTATGAGCTCCTGTTCTCTGACCTGCTGGCTTGTTTTATACTTTTAAACGTTGGCATCAATTGGCTCTGCTTCGACTCACACGGGACTGAAACCACCTCTCTTTTACATCAGGACCAAATGTTCCAGGATTTCCTCCCAGTGAGGCAGATTCTGGCAGGATCGGGAAACCAACCAATCAAATAGTCTTGCTGACTGCTCATTACTTCACTGGGTGAAATGTTTACAGACTTTAAAACACTTGCTGAAGCAGTGCTGCTCATTCCAGTATCTAGTGTAACAGAACAGAGCTTCAGCCTCCAGAACAAAAACCAGAACCTGAAGTCGACTGACTGAGGCGAAGACACAAAACCTGGTGCTGATCTCCTCTGCTGCTCTCTTGCTTGGTGACCCCAAAAAAACAAAACAAAAAAAAACGTTCCACTAGTTGTCGAGATGAGTAACTACTCATCTTAACTACTTAAACCATTGTGTAATTTTCCCTGTTCTTTTTCAGAGCTGAGCAGCAGTGGGCAAAGGATCTTGGGATATGGTGGGCCTCAAAGGATAATAGCGGTGTGTCCTCCATCAAGAGGGAAGAGAAGGCTGCATTTGTTGGCTGCATTTGTAGGAGCCTCTGAATTGGGACGGCCTTCGCTCAGCGTTGTGACGTAACTGGCCTTCAAATGTGGCCCACAAAGGATGCAGGCCCTGAATTGAGACACAGCTAGGCGCAGCATGGCAGACTGTGGAGGAGGACTCACTTCACCTGCAGGTTTCTGATGTTTGAACCCAAACTAAAGACATCCTGAGATGTTCAGGGAGACCAGGAATCCTGAGTGGTTTTAGGGAAACATAGCTCGCAGGTTTTGGGCTGAAGCGTTAAAACAAAGAGCTCATGTTCACTTTGAGTTCACAGAGGTGTTTTTTTTCATCACTGGACTGAAGACAAATCAAACATCACACAAAGACAGTAATCCACCATTTCTTTCTCATCATCCATCTTTGGCTATCTCACTTTTCCTGCTTCACGTTAACTCTGCAGAAAAGTAGAACTGTTATCACGTTAAATTAAAACCACCAAACTGAAGACACTCTGTCTGTCAGTCAGTCAGTCAGTCAGTCTGTCTGTCAGTCTGTCTGACTGTCAGTCTGTCTGTCTGTGAGCTGACAGCAGACTCAACAGGAGGAACCATGGTGGCTCTGCTCTTCTCCTGACCCTCCTGGCTCTCCTGAACAAAGTGTGGATCTGCCCTGATGGGAATTAAAACTCGCGTCCATCTGCAGACTGAGGAGGCTTTAAATAACAGCATCCATTAGGTGAGGATCAGTGACCCTCAGCTCAGACAGCCAGGTGTGATTGCAGCCGTGAACGTGCACAAACTCCTCTCTCCCCATTAAGCTCCTTCTTTTACTCCCACATGGAGCAAGAGGCCTGTTTTTAAACCCAGCTCCTGTCCTGCTGTCAAACATTAACTCAATTAAATCTCCATAAACAAATTGGCTTCCACTGATGGTCAGGACAAAACATTGTAAGTGCTGGTCATGGCAGGCCGGTATTGATCTACCATCAGGAAAACCGTCCCCATCGAGGATGAAGGTGAAGGAGAGGGGGACGCATCTGGCAGGGAAGAAGTAGGGAAGGAGGGTAGGAGGGAAGGAGGGAGGAACAGTAAGCAAAAGGCCACAGCGTTTCTGTCCCAGGAGTTTCACCTCATCCTCTCCAGAGCGTCAGCTGTGCTTCAGACAGTGACCTAACTGGGAAAACACTTGCCCTGTCATTCTCTGATATCCCCCCAAACGGTGAGGAAAGGGCGAGCGATCCTCGAGTGCAAAGAGTGAGAGAGAGTGAGACGATGCTTGAGTGTGTCGCGGAGTTTGAAGGGCTCTCACTTCAGAGCAGGTTGAAGTCTTGCCAAGAAATTTCATATTCAGAGTTAAATATTCAGCGTGCACAGTGGACAGGGGCAATTTCTGCAGTCAGCCCGCCATTCAGAAGTGAAAGGGAAGAGAGAGGATGCTGGATGAAGGGAGCGAGGAAAAGAGACACGCACGGGCTTCATGGTAGTCAGATGAGAGGCTGCCAGCCGCTGATGGGTGACTGTTTGAGCGTGGCGCCTCAGGACATGGCGGCTGAAAGGCGATGCGATCCGATACCCCCACTTATGCAGGGCTGATATACATATGCCCCCTTATGCAGAAGAGGCCCCTATCAATGGCAGAGCTGGCAGTGTTTTGGTCATTATGCCAGGATGTTTGAGTGAGCGTCTTGCATGTCTGAATGGGGGATGTGGACTTACTGGGCTATGACCACTGAGAAAAGCCTCTTCTGCATAAAACCAACTCCTGGCTCCTCACAAACATCTGAACGTTGAACTGTTGCCTGAGTGTCAGCAAAGCTGCAAAGTGAAGAAACTTTATCAAAAGTTTCTTCAGAGAAACTTTTGAAAGTTGGTCTAATGTGTTCCACAGTAAAACACTCATGTTCTACCACACCAGGGTTTTAACTGCAGAGTTGAATTGTGCTGACAACAAAATCATGCAAAAATTATCTATGGAAATCAAATTTGTTAACCCATGGGGGTCTGGATTTGGAGTCACACTACAGGCTGATCCAACTTTGATATAATGTCCTTAAAACAAGTCAAAATGAGGCTCAGTAGTGTGTCTGGCCTCCATATGACTGTATGACGGCGGCAGATGGTCTCCTGAGGGATCTCCTCCAAGACCTGGACTAAAGCATCTGCCAACTCCTGCACAGTCTGTGGTGTAATGTGGCGTTGGTGGATGGAGCGAGACATGATGTCCCAGATGTGCTCAATTGGATTCAGGACTGGGGAACAGGCGGCCCAGTCCATAGCATCAGTGCCTTCATCTTGCAGGAACTGCTGACACACTCCAGCCACATGAACTCTAGCATTGTCTTGCATAAGGAGGAACCCAGGGCCAACCGCACCAGCATATGGTCTCACAAGGGGTCTGAGGATCTCATCTCCATACCTGATGCAGTCAGGCTACCTCTGGCGAGCACATGGAAGGCTGTGCAACCCCCAAAAGAAATGCCACCCCACACCATTACTGACCCACTGCCAAACTGGTCATGCTGGAGGATGTTGCAGGCAGCAGAACGTTCTCCACGGTGTCTCCAGACTTTGTCACGTCTGTCACATGTGCTCAGAGTGAAACTGCTTTCATCTGTGAAGAGCACAGGGTGCCAGCAGCGAATTTGCCAATCTTGGTGTTCTCTGGTAAATGCCAAACCTCCTGCACGGTGCTGGGGTGTAAGCACAACCCCCACCTGTTGACGTGGGGCCCTCATACCGCCCTCATGGAGTCTGTTTCTGACCGTTTGAGCAGACACATGCACATTTGTGGCCTGCTGGAGGTCATTTTGCAGGGCTCTGGCAGTGCTCCTCCTGTTCCTCCTTGCTCAAAGGAGGAGGTAGTGGTCCTGCTGCTGGGTTGTTGCCCTCCTACAGCCTCCTCCACATCTCCTGATTTACTGGCCTGTCTCCTGGTAGCGCCTCCATGCTCATGACACTACGTTGACAGACACAGCAAACCTTCTTGCCACAGCTTACACTGATGTATCCTCCTGGACGAACTGCACTACCTGAGGCACTTGTGTGGGTTGTAGACTCCATCTCATGCTATCACTAGAGTGAAAGCACCGCCAGCATTCAAAAGAGACCAAAACATCAGCCAGAAAGCAGAGGAACTGAGAAATGGGGTGTGGTCACCACCTGCAGAACCACTCCTTTATTGGGGGTGTCTTGCTAATTGCCTGTAATTCCCACCTGTTGTCTATTCCATTTGCACAACAGCATGTGAAATTGATTGTCAGTCAGTGTTGCTTCCAAAGTAGAGAGTTTGATTTCACAGAAGTGTGACTGACTTGGAGTTACACTGTGCTGTTTAACTGTTCTCTTTATTTTTTGAGCAGTGTATTAACGATATCAGGATCCAGACCCAGCCTTTCTCCTCCACCCAGGATCGAGACCCAACCTCTCTACTCCACACAGGATCCAAACCCAGCCTTTGTCCTCCACCCAGGATCCAGACCCAACCTCTCTCCTCCACCCAGGATCCAGACCCAACCTCTCTCCTCCAACCAGGATCCAGACCCAACCTCTCTCCTCCACCCAGGATCCAAACCCAGCCTTTGTCCTTCATCCAGGATCCAGACCCAGCCTCTCTCCTCCACACAGGATCCAAACCCAGCCTTTGTCCTCCACCCAGGATCCAGACCCAACCTCTCTCCTCCACCCAGGATCCAGACCCAACCTCTCTACTCCACACAGGATCCAAACCCAGCCTTTGTCCTCCACCCAGGATCCAGACCCAACCTCTCTCCTCCACCCAGGATCCAGACCCAACCTCTCTCCTCCACACAAGATCCAAACCCAACCTCTCTCCTCCACCCAGGATCCAGACCCAACCTCTCTCTTCCACCCACGATCCAGACCGCACCTCTCTCTTCCACCCAGGATCCAGACCCAGCCTTTGTCCTCCAACCAGGATCCTGACCCAACCTCTCTCCTTCACACAGGATCCAAACCCAGCCTTTGTCCTCCAACCAGGATCCAGACCCAACCTCTCCTCACCCAGGATCCAGACCCAACCTCTCTCCTCCAACCAGGATCCAGACCAAACCTCTCTCCTCCACCCAGGATCCAAACCCAGCCTTTGTCCTCCAACCAGGATCCAGACCCAACCTCTCCTCACCCAGGATCCAGACCCAACCTCTCTCCTCCAACCAGGATCCAGACCAAACCTCTCTCCTCCACCCAGGATCCAAACCCAGCCTTTGTCCTTCATCCAGGATCCAGACCCAGCCTTTTTCCTTCATCCAGGATCCAGACCCAGCCTTTTTCCTTCATCCAGGATCCAGACCCAGCCTTTTTCCTTCATCCAGGATCCAAACCCAGCCTCTCTCCTCCTGTGATGGAGCTGGTCACACCACTGAGTCTGTGAGAGTGATTTGAAATGACACTCAGACAGTTGTGTGTTCCTGATCACAGCCCCTCTCCTTCCCTCCTCTGTATCAGAACTCTGGAGGTCCACAGGGGGAAACCAGGCTGGAAGTGACTCTGCTTCCTTCCGGCCCACATCCAGACCTTCCCCTGACTACAGGTCCAAGTTATCACACTACATTCCCAACCCTTTAACGCGCACACACACACACACACACACACACACACACACACACACACACACACACACACACACACACACACACACACACACACACACACATACGCTCAGAGGGGCTAATTAAGGCTTTAATATGCAAATGAGAGTCGCAGTAAATTACACAGCTGGCAAATATGCCTGTTTTTGCCTGAAAATACATCAGGAGTGCAGCGAGGAGTGTGTTGCTGCTGTTGTTGTTGTGTTTGCAGAGAGACAGGGGATTGCCCCCCCCCTCCTCACACACACACACACACACACACACACACACACACACACACACACACACACACACACACACGCACAAACCCTCCACCACCAGCATCTCCCCCTCAGCTACCCGGGCCCCCCTCATCTGCACGGAGCCTCACAGGGCTCTGTCCTCTCTGAGTGAGGAGGAAGAGCCGGCTCTTTAATGGAGCGTTTAACAGAGACAGAACCGGAGTTTAGAGACCCAGCTGGACCAGAGCCGGTTTGATTTGATGACAGACTCTCTGAAAACAGTCGTTCCTCTTTACGTTCCTGCCGTACTCACTTCATCTGTCTCAACGTGCTCAAATGGAGTCTGTGTTTGTGGAGGGGACAGCGGGCTCCTCTCTAAGGATCTCTACATGGTCTGAAATATCCACAGAAAGTTCAATTAATATCAAACTTTCACAAAAAAATACATCTTTACTCCATCACAGAGACAAAAAGAGTGTCATCCCTTCATACAGATCAGTTCAGTTTGTGCAGAGTTTAAGAGTGATGGAGCTTCAGACCCCTGACTTCACCATAAACTCCTCAGGATGTGACAGTCAGCTGTGGGTTGACTGATTTTCTAATACTCACTTTAAGGATTCTATTCATCTTAGTGCTGATGTTGTTTTGATGAACCAGCACAACAACATGTGTCAAAGATAATAAACCTGGATGCAGGTAGTTTTATTTCCGGTGGTGAGATAAAGCAGCTTGGTGGAGGCCTGACTCTTTAAGGTCAGACCCCCACCTGCTGGGTCATCCCACTGTCAGATCATTCAGTGTGTGAGCTCTCTGACCCCCAAAAGCCAAGTGACACACAGTCTGAGTTTCTTCAGATGTCCCTGTCCTGGCCGACATGTCCACAGTTCATCCCAAACTCAGTGACGTAAAGAAACCTGCTGGTCCAGCCTCTCACTAACAGTGCACAGATGTTAGTATCCTAAAGTCAGGCTAAACAGAGTCAAAAAAGGAGGATAAATGTCAGAAAAACATGCTCGGATTGACCTTCAGTTAAAAACATAGCCGGTGTGGAAGAGACGGAAGCTGTAGTTCCTCTTGTGTCCACATGAGGCAGACTCTGAGTCAGTGAACTGAACCTACAGGTCATGTTTGATGATTCTAACTCAGTTAAAGACTCACAGCGTTGTGTTCATGTTTTTTTTTTCTTTCGCTCAAACAAACAGAAGTCTCACAGTTTGGAGCATTTCACTGACTCAAATGTTTGAGACATTAACGCAGCCTCTGACCAAACTATGGACCAATCAGCTTCCGCCTCTCTGATGACTTGTCTGAGACGTGGTTTATACAGATGATGCTCTGACGGCGTGTGTTTAACGTCCTCAGATTAAGGGAGTCGTTTTTATTTAATGTACACATGCAGCAGTCTTCACATCTGTTCTGCTCATTAATATCTGGTTTGGTCCTCAGGAGGCGGATCATGGACTGAACACATCCGTTCTGTCTGATCATGTGTCTCTGGTTGAACAGTTCATATTTTAGACTCATGATGACACATCAGATGGATTAAACTTCTTTATGTCTCAGTTTCACATTCATTCTGGGTATTTGTTGTGGAGCTCATAAAAAGCTATTTTCTGTGTGTGATGGTGTCAGAACCAGTTTTTCCTCCACCCCCCACCCCCCCTCTTTTGCGCTCTGTGAGCTGCTGTCTACTGTGGTTCTGGCAGATCTTGTATCAGACTCAACTCTGCCCCCCTGCCTGCTCTGATCCTCCTGCGCTGCCCTATGAGGCATGCTGGGAGGTTTGTTCTGCCTGGTTGCTGGTGTCTGCCTACGTCCTCGGGTCCCCGGAGCATCCGTGTCATCATGATGCCTCTGAAACCTGAGCGCCGGCTACATGCATGGTCAGGCCGCCGTGTCACCCAGCTGCCCTGCAGGGACTGACCGTGACAGGAAGAGTCCCCAAAACACGCCAGGAGACCTCCCAAAATAAGAATCCTTCACATGCTGCTCAGTGCAGAACATTTCCCTTGCTCAGTGTTCAGCCTTTTCTCAGAGATCCTCCTGCTGATGAGACAGAGACAGGTGTAGCTGGTCTCAGCTGTCAGTCCTGAGCCTCTGAACAGGACTGAAACCAAAGACACCAAACTGAGGGTGAGTAGTCCGGCCTGCTGATGAAGAGAGACACCCGGGATCTGTTTACACCACAAGCATCTTCAATCAGACTTCATTCAGATCAGCTGAATATTTATAGATCACAGAAATAACTAATGAAGGGCTCAAATATTTCAGTCTGATTCAAAGAGAGCGAGATTCACATTAAACAGCCTGTCTACCTCCATCACATCATCTGACAACAACCTGCAGGAAGGACCCAAACAGCTGATCAGGTGTTAACTATGACAGAGTACCAAAACCTGCAGTTCCCTGAGTGTCCTCTAGAGTCTGTCTCTAGCAGTGAGTCAGTCCCCAGAGAGCTCCATGTTCAAACCTTTCCAGCAGGCAACATGTTTACGGTCTAGTAGAGGAACAGTTTGTCTTTCTTTAGCTCATTTCTCTCGTCATGTCACCTGTACAGCTGAGATGACAAACAGCTCACCTGTTTACAGCAGATTAAGGCTTACAGTGAGGGAGGATTTGGAGCAGGGTCTCTTAATGACAGGTGGGAGCTGCTGTCCGAGTGTTCCTTCATAGCTGCTCTGATTTTTGTCTTTCTGCGCACTCTGTTTTACCTTCAGTGAGTTCAATTCTAATATTGTTGTCTTTGTGGGGTTTTTTTTTGCACTGACAAATAGAAGCACTACACACACACACACACACACACACACACACACACACACACACACACACACACACACACACACACACACACACACACACCACTCTGAAGCTGAGCCTGACTCTGAGAGCTTTGCAGTGTTACAGTGACTCAAATGTCTGAGGAATCAATGCAGCTCTCGTCTGCAGGCCAGTCTAGTCTTTAGGACGGTCCCTGGTTCAGAGTCCATATCTGATATTTTCAGTGGACATTATTCTGACAGCTGTGCTTATTCCTGAATTTGCTCACGTTTGCTCAGCCCAGGCAGACTGAGAGAGAGTCAGACCATCAGAGTCCTCTAACTGTGCTGCTGCTGCTTGGCTGATTCTTAATGATGACGTTTAACGGGGTCTATCGGACCTAAGACCCTCCCTGAGACCAGCACAGAGTTAGTTCAGTCTGTCCACAGAGGTGGAAATGCAGGGCTGCTGCATCTGGTTGTACAGGTGTGCCTGATGAAACAGGTGAAGTCTTCATACACTCTGTTTACACTTTTAGAGGCAGAGCCGCTCAGGGTTCAGCCTTTTCTCAGAGATCCTCCACCGCTGCTGCCACTGCCTCCTGCTCAGGAGCATGAGACAAAGTACTGAACCTGAACCCTGTCTACACACACTCACACACACACACACACACACACAACTACTCACTCACACACACAGTGTAATTATCACTCAGTGGAGGACGCTTCGTATCAGCTCCACCTTGCTGACACGTGACACTGGGTTGAGAACACAGAGTGGCATTATCTCTGCATGAACCAGCTGACAGTAAACACAGCGGTCGAATCCAAAGACAAATATTAGAGCAACGAACCAGTAAAGAGGCCGTGAGCCTTCCTTATTCCAGCCACCACCAAGAGCACACTGGGCGGAGGAAGTTTAGTTGATCATGGAGCTGCTGGAGCCCCTGATCAGGATAAATAAACAGCTCCACCTTCAAGATGCTGCCCCCGGAAGAGGCAGCTTCCCGCCCGGCCGGCCTGGTGCATGAATATTTCAGGAGGGTAAATAATTAATAATTAACAGCAGACAGGCCAGTGATCAAATGCAGCAGCAATGTGGCAACAGACATGAAAAATCCCACTCTTGTAAACAAAGACAAGCGAGCCCACATTTCCTCCCCTCTCGCCACCTTCTCCTCTCGCCTTTTAAATATGCGCATCTTCAATTGCCCCCCCGCATGCTCCTAAAACCACACACACACACACACACACACACACACACACACACGGTGCTGCTGTAACCCCTTCTGTCACTCACACACATTCAAACCATCACTTATTTTCCTTCACAAGAATGAAATTCTCACTATTCCTGAGCGGCCGGGATGTGACAGAGCGGGAACACTTGATCTGGCCGCCCGCTGCTTCCTGATGGAAAGATTTGCTTTTTAATACAATCGTCACTCCTCCCACCTGGATGTGCCACGCCAAGACAAATCCCAGCTGTGTGACTCCAAAACCTGACAGAGCTTAAAAATTCCCTTATTACCATTCCCTTAAAATACCAGCCGCACTAACTCCCACCAATGGCGGGAATGCTAATCACGTCTCTGGGCGGCTTAGAGGAGCATGAAAACAGAGCCGCCAATATGGAGGCTTTTGGTGCATGTGTGAGGAGTGAGGAAGACGTGGAGGAGGAGGAAGAAGAAGGAGTCCCAGCTATAATGACACACATTCACAGAAGCTCTTAAAAGCTGCCTCTCTGAAATCTGGCACATCTCGCTGGCTGACTTTAGCCAGAGGAGACATTTCATAAAAATCAGACTTAATCGTGTAAACAACGCGCAGACAAACAGAAAACCACTGCAAACAAAAATAAAACAACTCTGGAAGCTGTGCACGGATCGCCTTCAGAGTTAATTTTAAAGTAAGCATCCCGCTCCTCAGAGATTTTAATTAATGCTTTAATATGCAAATAAGTTAGCAGAGATAAAATCATGACAAACAGATGGCAAGTGTGGGTAATTATTTTGTGAATCCAGCAGGGGCATGTATTAAAGTTATGGCATCGTTTTCCTCAGGCCTCTGCAGCCACGATGGGAGGAAAAATAAAAAAACAAGAAGCAGTGATGAAATGGGACACAAATGACTTCCTGCGTCTCTAAGTGACAAATCTGTGACCACAGCGAGGCCGAATGTTTCACAACACACACGATGTGTGGAAGGAGTAATCCTCCAGTCACCGATTCAGCCCAGCTCTGAGGCGGGATCGTAATAAGAGCGGCGAGGATGGCTCCACGGCCTGCAGAGTGCATCCATGCTGGCACGCTAACAGACAGCAGACTGACCCCACCACACACAGAGGCACCCTGAGTAACCCTGAGACTAAACTAAAACTAATACAGGTCCAACAGGTAGAGCAGGTGAGCTGTTTAGTTCCGGTCCTCACCTACCTCTGACAAAAATGCCATGAAAATATCTAAATGAGCATCCATGTGACTTTGATTACAGAGAGTGTTATAAATCAGTCAGTAATCACTGACTCACACAGGCTCAGAGTCTTTGTGTTCTTCGTTATCTCCTGCTCCTTCTAAAATAAATGAATTATTCTGTGGAAAAAAATAAATATTAAATGAATTCTTTTGTTTAATTGTCTTTGTAGAAATGAAGAGAGTCAGTTCGCCTGCAGTGAAAAACATTTGATTCAGATCAATAATGACCAGCAACAGAAACTGTTGGTCTCCTTAAATTCAGTCAATGTTCCTGTTTGTCTGCAGCCGTCCAGCTAATCCACAAATCTGAATCCTTTATCCACTTAACTACAAGATGAAACATGTTTTTATGAGATTTCATTTCATCATCTGTTCTGCATCTCTGCTCTAGCCCTGAGTTTCCAACCTGAATCCTCACATCAGGGCTTAGTTTGGTGCCTTCAGTGCAGTTTTCATGGTTTCTACCTGCATGTGTATGAAACATGTTCATGTTTGAGTTTTTGATGAGCTTTTTAGAGTTTATACTTGATATTTCAAACATAATAAGAATAATCCCCGATGGCTAAGGGAAAACAGAAACCAAACAAACACACAGCGTCTGTGGCCCTGCACACTCCACAACAGCTGCTTCTCCTCCAGACAAACGCTCTCATCAAAACCTCACTCCTAAATGTTAAAGGTTAAATCCTTGTTTGTATTGTATACAATTAATTAAAAATGAGTTATTCACATTAATATTATACTATATAATGGTTCTTTTCTTTCTGTATTCAGACTTCAAAGAAAGTAAAAATCTGGAGGATTTTGTGAGCAAATGTTAAAGTAAAATAAATGTTTATTATGTTATGATGCAGGAAGTTTTCTGTTCAGATATGATGTTAAACTATAACTGGAACAGGAAACACAACAAACACATTCAGGATCATACTGTGATATGATGAGAATACCAGAAACTATCAAAAGGAAACAAGTATGATTCAGTATGATGGGACAGGTCAGGATGTAACACATGGACAGAGGAATATATGATACTGAATGAAGGATACACAGAGAGGAGAGGAGAGCAAAGGCTGTGCTGTCAACACACAGGAACACAGGAATAATAATAAATCAGATTCATATAGCACTATTAAAGGTACTCAACCAGCAACAACAACAAATACAGATGATAGGATATGATCAAAAAGATATGATTTAATATGAGGCATTATGGTTCCTTCAGTCTGATTAAATACTGTAGAATACATCTTGAAATGCTGCTAAATGATTGGATGAGATAAAATAAGACTTTTTTTTTTTCATATACTAGATATGATTCAGTATAATATGATTCTATGTAATACAGTATGATGTGATTGAATTGGCCCCAGTATTAACACAATAGGGTTTGATACAAAATACAAAAATGAATACCTGATGTGGTACCTGATCAGATATAAGACTTTACACCTGATACAGGATATGATCCAAGTGCAGTTCAACAAGAGAAAAGGTCATAAACCCAGAATATCTGAGACCAAGACTGACAGAGCTCATCATGAGCCTGGATTAGTCTATACCACTCTTAGACTGTTGGTACGCGTGAGCCAGCAGGGAGCTGAACGCTAGCCGATGCTAACAGTCGACTCTTATTGTTTTAAATACTAATACTTTTAATACTTTAAACCCCCCAAACACAGAGACCCACTGGAGTATGAACGTTTAACTTCAGGTCAGACACCGAGGGCAAGATCAAAG
This sequence comes from Labroides dimidiatus, assembly GCA_030710495.1. Lineage (NCBI taxonomy): Eukaryota > Metazoa > Chordata > Actinopteri > Labriformes > Labridae > Labroides > Labroides dimidiatus. Next base: position 28,951,869 of record CM061156.1, read on the forward strand.
AGATGAGATTAAATTGATAATCTTAGTTTAATCCAGCAGGTTTAGATAGTTTATTTGAAAACACAACCATCAAAAAGCCTTACAGCTCTGTTTGTATCTGTGTTATTTTATATTGTGCAGTGCGGGGGGGCTCAGTGTGTTCTGTCAAATCGCTCACACAACTGTCAGCTCTGTGTAAAGGGATGAAGATCGGATCCTACCTGCTCTTGTGAGGCGCTGTGGTCTAAATCCAGACCCGTGAGGGAGCGGTTGATCCTCAGAGCGAGACACAGCGCCATCAGACCGCCAACCTTCACTTCGTTCTGACGCAGGTCCAGTTGCTGGATGTGACGACTCTCTGCCAGAAACTCCGCCAACGCCACTGCACCTTCACCGGCAGGAGAGACAGAAAGGATGAGATGGATGTGAGGGACTGATTATAAAACATGGACTCAGACCTCACAGCGCTCTGGGTCTTTATTTAAAGCTTGGGTCAAAGTCAAAACCTTAATACAGAGATAGAGAGAGGAGTGCTGGTTCATGATGTTCCTGGATTATTATAAAAGACACCGAGGTGAGTTACACATTAATATTTAAAAGACAGCAGAAAGCTTCACTGGTGAATGCTGAAGCAGATCAACAGACGACAAACAAAGCTTTGTAGCTAATACTGGACGAGGATTTAAGGATTTAAATGAATCAACAATCAAAGATTTTATCAAGTCTATTCCAATGAATTATTTAAGAGTTACATTAAAATCAACATTTTTCACACAAATGTGCTAAATCTTTGAATTCTTTGGACGGTTTATTTGAAAAACCTGTAAATATAATAAGATAATAGACATGGTGAGGTGTTACAGCTCTTTTCTTGGTAAAATCTCAATAATACTGAGGGTGTGTCAGGGATTAAAACATCTGAATTATTAAAAAAAAAAAAAAAACATTTCTACCTTTGGATCGTAAATTATGAGCACAAACATGAAGTCTAAATTATAATTATCATATGAATCTACAGAACACACACACACACACACACACACACACACACACACACACACACACACACACACACACACACACACACACACACCTGTCCCTACCTTCACAGGTGATTCCTGTTTGCTGTAGGCCGAGCTGCAGCAGGCTGATGTTCTGCATCAGAGGCTCCCTGATCACCTGGACCCCCTCGTTCCCCACCAGGTTCTCACCCAGATCCAGAACCTGCAGGACCTTCAGCACGGGCTGTGAAACAGGGTCACTAGAATGAGTTTCTAGAAGTTTCTGAAGAAACACAAACTGCAGACTTTTAATGGCTCTTTGTAAAGTATGTCCCCCAACTCAAGGTTGCTGTGTGTGTGTGTGTGTGTGTGTGTGTGTGTGTGTGTGTGTGTGTAAAAGGCTGAGAAGTTTTAATTATCTTTATTATTATGCGTTGATTATTATTCTTCCTCAAACTGCCTCCTTTCGTGTTAAGCGCTCAGAACTTCTGTCTCCACTCTCCAGAGCCGCATTAGCATGGAAGGTTGATTAGCTGGCGCACAAAGCTTTGGGTGTCTGGGGCACCAGAGGCCCATGCTGCCCAACAGCTTGAAGAGGAGCGTGCCACCCACTCCTCTGTGCCCCCTCGCCTCGCCACCCTTGTTAAATTCCTCTGGTCACTGCTCTGAAGAAAGCGGGAGCGCGGGGGTGGAAAGGAAGCCAGGAAGCCGAGCGACAGATCCACAGAGCGTCTTCTTCTGAGTTAATTTGCACCGCCTTGACAACAAACACACTTGAGAGGACCCCCCCTACTCCTTTTTTTCCTCCCTAAGTCGCGGCTCAGAGATGCTATGCTGCATCCAACGTGTGGCGAGAAGCTTCTCCGGTGAAGAGGGGAGGAGGAGCGGGAGGAAGAGCGGCTCCAATGGATATGCACCAGGGATAATGGCAGACAATTAAAGAGGCGACTGCGTGGTTGAGAGTGTGTGAGAGTCAAGCATGGTTGAAGCCTGTCAAACGTAAACCACGGGAGGGTTGGAGTGAGAAGTTTGAGGGGGGTAGGAGTGTGAAAGCACCAAAAACACAGTATGCTTTCACACATGACATGCTGGCTTCAAACAAAAAACACACGCATAACACCAGAAGTAGAAAAAGTGGGGAAACAAGAAGCCTGTCTGAAGTCTACCCAAAAAAGCTTTTAAAGGTTAATTAAGTTTAACAGCCTTTAAAGGGTTAATGAAGTCAAACAGCCTTTAAATGGTTAATTTAAGGGTTGTTTTACACCTGAGTGCACTAAAAGAAGAAAGAGGTTCTGGACCACAAAGGCCATAACTGTCTTCATCAACACCCAGCCATAGTGAGGACCCAATGATCTTCATCTCTGAAACCAGATCTGAGTCTGTAAAAAACACATCTGAATCTGTAAAAACCAGCTCTGAGTCTGTAACCAGATCTGAGTCTATAAAACCAGCTCTTAGTCTGTAACCAGATCTGAGACTAAAAACCAGATCTAAGTCTGTAAAGACAAGATATGAGTCTGTCAAACAAGCTCTTAGTCTGTAACCAGATCTAAGTCTATAAAACCATTTCTGGGTCTGCAAAAAACAGATTTCAGTTTGTAACCAGATTTGAGTCTATAAGCCAGATCTGGGTTTGTAAAACCAGCCCAGAGTCTGTTACCAGTTCTTATTCTATAAAAACAGCCCTGAGTCTATAAAACCAGAAATGAGACTGTAAAACCAGATCGGGGTCTATAAAACCAGATCTGAGTCTATAAAACCAGATCTGAGTCTATAAAATCAGATCTGAGTCTATAAAACCAGATCTGAGTCTATAAAATCAGATCTGAGTCTATAAAACCAGATCTGAGTTTGTAACCAGAACTGAGTCTACAAAACCAGATCTTGGTCTGTCAAACCAGATCTGAGTCTGTAAATCCAGATCTGAGTCTAATAAAACCTGCTCTGCTTTTCTAACCAATTTGAGTATGTAAAACCAGATGTGAATCTGTAACCAGATCTGAGTCTTTTCAACAAGAACTGAGTTTGTAACCACATCTGAGTCTGTAAAACCAGTTTTGAGTAAATAAATCAGCCCTGAGTCTATAAAACCAGATCTGGGTCTGTAAAACCAGCTCTAAGTCTATAAAACCAGATCTGTTGAACCAGATCTGAGTCTGTGAGAAAAGCTTTAAGTCTGAGACCAGATGTGAATCTTTTATTCCAGGTCTGAGTCTTCAAAACCAGATCTGAGTCTATAAAAATAAATCTGAGTTAACAGATTCAGCTTGGAGTCTGAAAAGACCAGATCTGAGCCTGTAAAACTAGATCCTTAGTCTGTAAAACCAGATCAGAGTTTGTCTAACTAGAATTGAGATTATTACCAGATCTGACCCTGTTAAACCAGATCTGAGTCTGAGTCTATAAAACCAGATTAAAGCCTACAAAGCCAGATCTGAGTTAACAAAACCAGCTCTGAGTCTGTAACCAGATCTGAGTCTGTAAAACCAGAACTAAGTTAACAAAACCAGCTCTAAGAGTAGCTCCACATCTGAGTCTGTAACCAGATCTGAGTCAATGAAACCAGAACTTGGTCTGTCAAACCAGGTCTGAGCCTGTAAATCCAAATCTGAGTCTATAGAACCTGCTCTGCGTCTCTTACCGATTTGAGTATATAGATCCAGATATGAGTCTGTAACCAGACCAGAGTCTGTTAAACCAGATTCTTAGTCTGTAAAACCAGATCAGAGTTTGGCAAACCAGATCTGAGTCTACAAAGCCTGCTCTGAGTCTATAAAACCAGATTTGGGTCTGTAAAACCAGATGTGAGGCTGTATCCAGCTCCGAGTCTGTTAAACCAGATCTGAGTCTATAAAGCCAGATCTAAGTAAGCAAAACCATCTCTGAGTCTGTGACCAGATCTGAGTCCTAAAAACCAGATCTAATTTAACAAAACCAGCTCTGAGTGTAGATCCAGATCTGATTCTGTAACCACATCTGATTCTACAAAACCAGATCTTGGTCTGTCAAACCAGAGCTGAGTCTATAAAACCAGCTCTGCGTCTGTAACCAGTTTGAGTATATAGGACCCAGATGTGAGTCCATAACCAGATCTGAGTCTGTTAAACCAAATCTGAGTCTATAAAACCAGATCTGAGTTAACAGAACCAGCTCTGAATCTGTTACCAGATCTGAGTCTGCAAATCCAGATTCTGCACAAATGGTACAGTTTTACAACGCATTCAGTGCTCTACTCTCTTTACTTCCCTCATTCAAGAGGCAGAAAATCTGAGATTCGTCTGAGATCCATGATGATGTTAGACTATGGGATAAGTTGTGAAAACCGTTGTCTGTCACTGGGGTCCAGATATCAGCTGTGCTCCTATTAGCATCACCAGCTTCACCTCACACTGTTCTCAAGATCAACCTCATTGTAAAGACTGGAGCGACTGGAGAAAGCTTGAAAGAAACTCTTCCCCCTCACAAGACTCACCTCATTGGAAGTTTACAAATGGAGCAAGTTATTCATGTGAATAAAATGAGTAAAGATGAAACATTCAGGCGTTTAAATACACATAAATTAAGCAAGTCAGAGTCAGTTCTGGGTAGTCTCTGTGTTTCTCCATCCTTCCTCCTTCACCCAGGTCTCTTCACTGATAGGTGGTGCTGTCTGCTGCTGTGGTAGATGAACTACTTCCTGCTGTAACTCAGAGAAACTCTGTCTCCAGTTCAGGTCAGAGGAATCATTAATATCAATAAAAGTAAAATGCTGTTTTTATCCTCCGTCATGGCTCCAGAGTCAGTTAAACCGTGGTGGATTAGGTAGACTTTGGCCCACATCTCCTCCTCCTCAGTCCCCCAACAAGCCCTGAGGGCAGCGGGAAAGAGCACCAGCAGAAAGGTTAATAACAGCTTTCCACACCATCATATTCCTCACAAGCAGCCATGTTCTAATTATCATCATTACGGCCTGCGAGGACATCTACTTATCCCGGTGACTGGCAGTCAGCATGAGCGCCCTCCTTAACACACATCTATTATTTAATCAAAGTGTTTCTTCTTTTGGTGGCGCTGGAGGAGACACGGGAAGTGTGAGAGTGTGTGTGTGGCGCAGGCCTTTAATTTCTAACCCTCTGACTTCTCCAATCGCCACTCACATGACAGGAAGGTGCAGTTTATGCTGTCAGTCAGGCAGAAGGAATTCATATTATTAAGGGTGAAGGGGGGGTGTCTGCAGAGCGGGACCTCTCTGTTTGAGGCCAAACTCTGCTCAGTCCTCTGGTCCTGGGTAAAGACAGCAGGTAGGAGCCAGAGGGATGAGCTGAGCACTTCACATTCTGGATCAGGATTTCAGACAGACCTGTTGGCATTAAGGCTTATTTTTCTGATCCTGCAGAGTCCTCCAACACCATCGCTTCAACCTGACATCTGGACCCTGATGATAGCTCTAAACCTTTGGGATAAACTCAGTGTGGAGAAAAGACAGGGTTTCAACCCTGATCACTCTTTATCAAACAAGAAGCATTCACAATAAGACTCCACCAGATCCGTCTTTTGTCCATCTCTGCTGTGTTGTGGTTTGACTCTGCAGGACTGGAGGATTTCCCACGCTTATTACTGAATCTATGGTTTTCCTGTTCCAGTGGTGATCCTCTCCTGGTTCATGTAGGAACTTTTTCAGTCCCGTTACTGTTCATGCCTTGGAAACTCAAAGGGATCTAAACACGCTAACTTCTCTCTCTTTCTTTGTCTCTCTCTCACACAAACACACAAACACACACACACACAAACACACAAACACACACACACACACACACACACACACACACACACACACACACACACACACACACACACACACACACACACAAAACATACTGGGCTTGTGTTCCCAGTCTGAGCCTTACCAGAGCCTTGGCCAGGTGTACCATCCCGTCTGCAGTGATCTGGTTGTTCCTCAGCAGAAGGACCTTAAGACCGGCAGTCTGCCACCTCAGACCATAACACAGCTCCTCCATACCTGCAGAGGGATACCACAGGGACCACAGAGACCAGTTTGGATTTCTTTCCTTGCATATCATCCCTGGACTGTTACAGCAGCAGTTTATGCAGAGACACTGCAGGATTAAAACGTCCTTCACAGCAGTGTTAAACGTGACTTTCTGTTTGATGAGGACGTGAAGCTCCTACCAGCATCTGCCACAGTGTTGTTGCTAAGCTGCAGCGTCTGTAAGGTGTTGTTGTAGCGCAGCAGGTCTCCGAGCTGCAGGGCATCCTGGTAGCTGTTCAGCTGGTTGTTGGTGAGATGGAGCTCTTTCAGAGCCTTGTTAGACTTCAGCGCACTGACTGGAAGAAAAAAAAAAAACAGAAGAAGAAGAAGATCAGGATGGGACCTGTGATCCACTTCACACTCTGATGTCTGAAAACCAGAACTTCACACCCTTACACTTTACTCTTCACCACTTTTATCCTCCATCCATGAGGGCTTCAGGAAACAGAGAGTCATCCTTGAAACATTAGAGAGCCGTACCAGGCTTCATCTGTTTATCTTTATTTGGTAGACGGAGCACAGGAGTAAAAATCAGACCTGTGAGAACTCGGCTCACAAAGGGGCGGAAAATTTCTTGTAAATTCCAGGAAAGTTTCCTGAAAATTTCAATGGGAATTCTAGCTTAGCAATATTTTAAATTTTCTGGGTTTTATTTCCGTCAACTGGAATTAATTTTTCTAAAAATTCTCAGGAATTTTTATTTTTTTTCTTGTCAACTTGAATGAGGATTTCAAAAGTCATGATCAAAATGTGTTTAATCTTTAGAGGCTAGCTTCATGACAGTTGGACTCAGTTAGGAAAAAATCAGAAAATTCATTTGTAAAGTCATCTTAAAATATTGCATTAGAGATGTTTGCATTCCTGCTTATAACAAACTATGTTTCTTATTTATATATGTACAGTGCCGTGAAAGAGTATTTGCCCCCTTCCTGATTTCTGTGTTTTTTGCATATTTATCACTCGCAAAGGTTTCAGATCATCAAACCAATTTTAATATCACACTGAAACAACCCAAGGAAATACATAAAGCAGTTTTAAATGATGATTCAATTTATTAAGGCACAAAAAAATCCAAACCTATCGGGCCTTGTGTGCAAAAGTAACTGCCCCTGAACCTAATAGTGAGTTTTGCCACCTTAGGTAGTAATAACTGAAATCAAGCATTTGGGATAATTGGTGATGAGTCTTTCACACTGCTGTGGAGAAATTTTGACCCACTCTTCTTTGCAGAAATGTTTCGACCCTGCCATATTGGAGGTTTTTCTAGCATGAACTGCCCGTTTAAGGTCACACCACAGCATCTCAACTGGATTTAAATCCGAACTTTGACTTGGCCACTCCAAAACCTTATTTTGTTTTTTTTGAGCCATCCAGAAGTGGACTTGCTGTTGTGTTTCGGATCATTGTCCTACTGCGTGATCCAAGAGCGCTTGAGTTTGAGGGCACAAACTGATGGCCAGATGTTCTCCTTCAGGATCTTCTGGTAAACAGCAGAATTATTTTTTGTCAATCACAGCAAGTTGTCCTGGTCCTGAGGCAGCAAAGCAGCCCCAGACCATCACACCGCCACCACCACCATGCTAAAGGCATCATGTTCTTTTTCACATGCTGTGCCATTTTTACAACAGATGTAACGGGCTGCACATCTTCCAAGAAGTTAAATTTTTGACTCATCAGTCCACAGAATGTTTCTCCAAAAGTCTTGATGACCATCAGATGCTTTTTGGCAAATGTAAAACAAGCCTTTGTGTTCTTTTGTGACAGCAGTGGGTTTTTTTCCCCCTTGTCTGCATTATCTTATTAGCTGAGCACTTTGTCTGGTGACAGCGTTTAAAGGACAGATGCACTGATTTTTTTTTTTTTTTTAGCAGTGACAGCTATGAAAACACACCCCCCCACACACACACACACACCCACACACACACCCCCACACACACACACACACACCCACACACACACACACACACACACACACACACACACACACACACACACACACACATATGTTTCCAGATGATAAGAAGCCCATTTTATGCATTTTTTTGTCCAGTCAGGTGGGCTCTATGAATGATTTTGTATTGTATGAGTTGTAGATTGGTGTTTGTTGTCATGAAGAAAATGTTTTTGCAGATTTGGGACCAGAAGTTGGCGTCAGGAGCAATACTGAGATCGGTTTCCCATTTTTCTGAGGGTATGGATAGTGATGTATCGGCCTGTAATAATAATTTGGATATTTTAGACAAAAGTTTTTTTGAAGAGGAAATGTTAATGAGTGCAGAGGCTGAAGGGGGGATGTCAATGTTTATTTTTTTGTTTTTCATTGCTGATTGGAGGGATGATGAAATCTGTAAGTATTGCAGAAACTGATGGCTCATGATGCCGAACTTCTGGACCAGGAGTGGGAATGGAACCAAAGTATTGTTGTTGAAGATGTGTCTGAGGTGAGTGATCCCTTTATCTGCCCAGGTGCTCGAGTGTAAAGGTTGTCAGAGTTAATGATATTGTGGGACTTTGGAAACAGGAGTGTTTTTTAATACTCTTACTGAGAAATGGTAAATCTGCTAAATGGATGTCTTTACTAACTGTTTGCTCTAAATCTAACCAAATGTTATCTGATTGAGTGTGGTGGGTCCATTTGTAGATGTACTGAAGTTGATTTGCCAGTGATTAGCCAGTATTGAAAATTTGGTGCATGGAGTCCGCCTGATGTTTTTGTTTTCTGAATGAATGAATCAAGAGAGTTAAACCAGGTGAGAGGTGGGTGAGTGGGGATCATTGAGACTAGAAAGTTTATTTTGGGTTGGATTGTCATTTTTATTGTTGCTATTCTGCCTAGTAAGGATAATGGAATGTTCATCCATTGTTGGAGATCATTTATTGTTTTGAGTAATGGAGTGAAGTTCAGATTTATCAATTGTCAGTTAGTAATGACCGTGGCTGTGGGTGAGGTGTAAAGTGTTGTAATCCAGTTAATAAGTGATTCCCCAAAGTCAAATCTGTGAAGGGTATGGATGAGGAATGACCAGTTAACTCTATCAAAGGCTTTTTCTGCATCTAAAGTGGCGATGATGGTTTTTTGGTTGTGTGTGGCTGAGTGGTGCATTATGTTGAACAGTCTGCGTGTGTTGTTGGATGAATGTCTTCCTTTGATGAATCATGTTTGGTCTGGGTGAATTATGGATGGGATTATTTTTTCTAATCTGTGTGATAGAGCTTTAGTGATGATTTTAATGTCAACATTGAGGAGTGAGATGGGACGGTAACTTGAAGACAGTGTGGGGTCTTTGTTTGGTTTTAGGAGGAGTGAGATTGAAGTTGTTTTCATGGTGGGAGCAAATCTGGAGTTCTGTTGTATTTCAGTTAACATTTTGTTGAAAAACAGAGCTAAGATGGACCAGAAGTGTTCGTAGCACTCAGCAGGGAAGCCATCAGGACCAGGAGCTTTATTGTTGGGCATTTTATTGAGGGCGGAGTGGTTTTCATCATTTGTTAGAGGAGAGTCTAGTGTGCTTTTTTGTTCAGGGGAGAGATGGGGTAAGTTGAGGCTGGTGAGAAATGATGTGATGTCTTCGTCTTTTGGGTTATTGTCTGAGGAGTTCTGGATGATGGAGTTGGTAGATTTTTCCTTATTTTTTAATTTGATTTGCAAGGTATTTACCTGATTTGTTATTGTAATGGAAGTTTTCTTGGCAGAGTTTGTTGGTTAAAAAGTTAATTTTCTTATTCAATATTTGGTTTATTCTAATTTATATTGTCTTAATTTCTTCTCACTTTTTCTTCTAGTTCAGACTCTTGTTTTTTTTCTTTCTTTTTTAATAAACAGAGTATGATATAATGATTCCTCTCATGACGACTTTATCTATTTCCCATGGGAGTGTGGGTGATGGCTTTGAGGAATCATTTGTTTCCAGGAAGGATGCCCACTCTCTTTCAATGAGGTTGTTGAATTCAGAGTCTTTTAAGAGTGATGTGTTAAAGCGCCATCTGGGGGTTGGTTTGTGTGGTCTTCAGTGAGTCCATTTGAATGATAATAGCGTGTGGTCACTGATGATGATGGGGTGGATTTGATGTTCAGAAATGTTTGGAATGACTGAATTACTGGTGAGGAAGAAGTCAATACGCGAGTATGAATGATGTACTGGTGAGAAAAATGAAAACTCTTTTGCAGTTGGATGTTGCAGGCACCAACTGTCGCCAAGGCCAAAATCTCCCATGAACTGGATTATTGTTTCTGTAGACTGCCAGGTGCATTTATTTCCGGGTGAGTTGGATCTGTCCATTGTGTTAAAGTCACCGCCTATTATTATTGGGGAGTCAGAAAAGTTGGATATGGATGAAAAGAAGTTATGAAAGCAAGACAGGTCATCTGTATTTGGGCCATATAGATTTCCAATTGTCAGAGAGTTATTGTTTATTGATATGTTAATGATAATGAATCTTCCCTCTGGGTCAGTGATGGTGGAGTTATGAGTGAAGCAGACTGATTTGCTGATTAAAATACAAACTCCTCTTTGTTTTTTATTATAGTGAGATGAAAATGAATGGATGAATTGGGATGATTGTAGTTTATTGTTGTCTAATTCTGAGCGGTGTGTTTCCTGAAGTAGACAAATGTCTGCCTGAAGTGAGGTGAGGTGGTTGAATATTTTAGTTTTCTTTAACTGTGTGCCCATGCCACGGACATTCCAAGTAACAAATTTTAAATTTGACATGCTGTTGTGTTGATATAAAAGAAAGAAGGACAGCAGTTCTTTGGATGTTTTTCTAAGTTCTTTTGTGACCTCCTGGATGAGCCGTCGTTGCACTCTTGGAGTAATCTTAGTTGGTTGACCTCTCCTGGGAAGGTTTGCCACTATTACCAGTTTTCTCCATTTGTGGATAATGGCTCTGACAGTGGTTTGCTGGAGCACCACAGCCTTGGAAATGGCTTTGTAACCTTTTCCGGACTTATAGATTTCAATCACTTTTTTTCTCATTTCTACTTGAATTTCTTGGATCGTGGCATGATGCGTTTGTTCTTGAGATTTTGTAGCCTACTTCACTTTGTGTAACAGATTCTATTTAAGTGATTTCTTGATTCAGAATCAGAATCATGTTTACTGCCAAGTAAGTTTTCACACATACAAGGAATTTGTTCTGGTGTTCTTGGTGCAAAAATACAAACATGTCATTTAAAATGAGAATAAGAATAAAATTAAAAAATTAAAAATTAAAATAAGGTGCATGCATCACTTAGTATAAATACTGGAGTAAAAAATATAAATAAATGATAAAAATAAAATAAAAAAGATTTTAAGAAAAAGAGACTAACAATATGATACAGTAGGATACGAAATAAGAGAGGGTATTCAGATTTACATCATCATTCAACAAAGGTGGTGGCAATCAGGTTTGGTTTTGGCCTGTGGGTTACTTTTTCATATAGGGCCAGATGGGTTTGGATTTTTTTTGTGCCTTAATAAATAGAATCATCATTTAGGAACTGCATTATGTATTTCCATGGGTTGTCTCTGTGTAATATTAAAATTGTTGATTATCTGAAACCTATGCGAGTGATAAATATGCAAAAAACACAGAAATCAGGAAGGGGGCAAATATTTTTTTCATGGCACTGTAGATGACCAGGTAAATAGAGACATTAAAAATTCCTGAAAATTTCCACTGAAAGTTTCCAACTGTGAAAAGTCAAAGAATTTTGCGACCCTGTTTAGGGCGTAAGGCACAAGCCAGGTAGAGTCTTCGTTAGGTAGAGATCTGGGTCAAATAACCCATGAAGGCGGCTGTGGCTCAGTTGGTAGAGTTGTCGCCCCCACAATCAGTAGGTTGTGGGTTCGATTCCAGCTCCTGCAGTCACATGCCGAAGTGTCCTTGAGCAAGACACTGAACCCCAAGTTGCTCCCACTGTTGTTCAGTGGTGTATGAATGTGGTGTGAATGTTAGTTATATGTGATGGTGTGATTAGCTTAAGTCGGCCATCTGTGTGAATGTGGTGTGATTGGGTGAATGACACCAGCAGTGTAAAGCGCTTTGAGTAGTCGGTAAGACTAGAAAAGCGCTATATAAGTACTGGTCCATTTACCATTTACCATGAAGGTCAGTCCCTGCATGTAAGGAGTAATCTGTGACTGAGTGTGTGACGGGATACAAACAGAAACTAAAAATCTCCAGCAACAAACATCTAATCTCTGTCCTCCAGCTTCTGCATCCACACCCTCGTTATCTGCTGGTACAGCTTAGAGAGGACAGCTGGAGTGTGAGGTTCAGTCTGCTGTCCAAACTTTAGATAGGAGCGCCTCCCTAACCCCGCCTCCTCAAGTTAAGACATATGGATTTCTCTAAATTGGTATTATTTATGATCGGTGGAGCCAAACGCGGGCCTGCAGGTTGTAACGACAGCAGACTGATTGAAGGCAAGTGAACTTGAGCATGAAAACGAGAGCCCAGCAGGAAGTCTGCCTCCTGAAAATTACTGCACTAAAGATCAAGTGGCGCTCCTTCACCGGCACGAAGTCCCTGCTCAACGATGGCTGCTCCGTCAGACCTCACAAACCTGACAAACCTCCAGATCCAGTCCTCCAAGTGTCAGAAACTTTTCTTTATGTTTCTGCATCACGTCCTTAGGCGGCAGATGTGCTGAGCGAGTGCTCCCTGCGTGTTGGTGTTTTGTGTACAGTACTGTGCAACTTGTGTGTCCATGTTTGTGGGGCCTCCCTGCCCTGCAGTCCTGATCGATGCAGCAGATTTGATCAGGCCGCTGGGCTGCATGAGGAATGCCAACATTGTCATCAGGCACAGTGGGAACCAAATGTTGGAATCGGTGGGATTGATCCGGTCGACTCCACCGCCAGCACCCAATCCTGCAATCACAGGCCCCTCCGATCGAAAGCAATGATCCTCAGCTGGGACCACCCGCCGAGAGGGGAGGAGGGGAAAGCTGGTGGGCTCAGCAGACGAAGGGAAGGGGGGGGGGGGGGTGGATGTGGGAAGAGGGGGGAAAAGGGAGGCTATGAGACCCTAAAATATCAAAGAGATCCAGGAAATAGCTGAAAACGCGAGGAGCAAGTTTCTGGACTTCAAACTGTGTCTATTGGGGTCTGTGTGGCCTCCAGCTGAGAGGAGATGCTGAGCTCAGGTCTGTGCCCCCATAGAGGAGAAACAGGGCAGGTTTTCACGCTCACAGCTGATCCCCTGGAAGTGACGGGATTGTATCAGGACGTACTGACCATAAGGGATGAGCTCAGAGATGATTGAAGTGCTCCATGCTCTCTGTGTGCACGTGGTGTGTGTCTGAGTCCTGTCCATCCACGTCCAGCACTTAGCCCCCCTCTGAGAGCTGGGTCCCCCACGGTGAGCATGCTCATGTGTGTGAATTTACTCATGCATTGACTCTGTGTGTGTGTGTACACCTAATAATCCATCATTCAGAAAGGTTAGAGAGCTCAGGCCTCTCTAAGGACACATACATGACTTTGTTCTTTTGATTCACCATCATTTGATTTCAAATTATGTATTAATACCATAGGGCAAGGAAAACAAGGGCAGCACTCTGATTTTAAAAATGTTTCAGTGAGGAGAAGTTCGTCTTCACATCTTCATTGATTTGCCTGTGATTTATGAGCAACAACATCTCTACAGGACAACCCCAATTTCTATGAAGATGGGACATTGAGTAAAATGTAAATAAAAACAGAATACATTGATTTGGAAATCCTGTTTAACCTTTATTAAACTGAATACACTACAAAGACAAGATATTTATTGTTTAAACTGATAAACTTGTGTCCTCAGTTCACAAACACTTATTGAGTGTTGTTAAAAGGAAAGGTGATGGAACACAGTGGAAACATGAGCCTGAACCAGCTTTTTAGGAACGTGTTGCAGCCATCAAATTCAAAATGAGTGAATATTTGCTAAAAACAATAAATATCTTTTCTTTGTAGTGTATTCAGTTAAATATAGGTTAAAGAGGATTTACAAATCATTGGATTCTGTTTTTATTTACACAATGTCCCAACTCACTGGAGAATTTTAGCGACAGCCCAACAGTGAAAGTGTGTTTGTGTGTTAGTCAAACCATGTTTTTTTTTTTCTTTTTTTCTTTGTGTGTGTGTGTGTGTGTGTGTGTGTGTGTGTGTGTGTGTCCTGGCTGACAAAGCCTGTATAGATGTGTGCCGCGGTGTGTAAAGTGACAGGTAAGAGATTAGGCCTCTAATCTGGGTCCAGAACTGCAGAGAGGGTCAGGGGTCAAAATCTGGTCCCGCTGGCCACAGGACAGACACAAACACACACACACACACACACACACACACACACACACACACACACACACAAAAAAAAAAAAAAAAAAAAAAAAAAAAAAACATGGTTTGACTAACAAACATGACATCACTGAGTCAGGAGCAACTGTTTATGAAGCTTCAGAAAGCTTAGCGTATGTGTGTGTGTGTGTGTGTGTGTGTGTGTGTGTGTGTGTGTGTGTGTGTGTGTGTGTGTGTGTGTCTTACTCAGTGTGAACAGAGGCACCCCGCTGAGCTGGGCATTGTGGAGGTGCAGAGCTGAGAGCCGGCTGGTCGGTAGAGCTTTGGACAGAGACTGAGCCGGATAGTCAACCAGAGGAAGGTTACACACATCAAGCCTGGACAGACGCACACTCTGAAACACACGTACACAGTGCAGAAACAGGATGAATACACACTACATTGTTTTTCAGAGTATGTAAGGAGAGAGAGACAGAGAGACAGAGTGTGTAAGGAGAGAGAGAGAGCTCCATCTGAATTTGCTGTTTCACTGTTTGGTGTTCACTAGCAGCCCTTGCTCTCATCTCTTTACCTGAACCCTGATTAAAACAGCTACCTTAGGGCATCCACAGAAACTAGACAGAAACCAGAGGCTGTGACTGTGAGGCAGACACCTGTTCTTGTCCAGGTGTTTGTGTGTTGACCTCAAAGTTTAGTTGTGTTTGTGTGCATTTACAGTTGTACTTGTTTGTGTGTAGATGTGTTATGTATTTTTTTAGATACGTAGTCAAAAAGTTTCATCCCCATTTGCTCTATCCTGTGCCTGCTGTAATGTGTTTGTGTTTATGTTTGTATAGACATTTTCTATGTAGTTGTAGTTGTGTAGTTGTGCATTAGTAAATGTCCTGGCCCGTTTGCTTGTCCCCTCATCCTGCGCCTGCTGTAATGTGAAACAAACAGGCTTGGAGGATGTTGGCTTCCTGTGTTACATGAACAGATTACTATTCCAGTGGTCGAGCCGACCTGCTTTATCAAATGAGCCAGTGCCCTCCAACACGATGTTCCCATACTGCTGCTGTCAGAAATGTCAAGATGGGTTGTAGATTCATAGTACAAAATCATATCCAGCAAGGACGCCGCTCCCTGCAACAGAAACACAGTGGAGATGGAGAATGAAGAAAGCTGGCTCCAAATTCGACAGGAATGTTATGAAGTTCCTTCTGAAGTCAAAAAAATCATCTCTAATCTGATCGCGGCTCGGCCTGAATATGAAACTGTGTTGGAATTGGAAGACGAAGATGAAGAAAATAAGTTTTGCTCATAAAACTCACATTTTCCTCCAGTTGTGCCGCCTGCAGATTGATGAAATCAAAGTGCAGCGATTTGAGGACGGCTTCCAGAGCTTCACAGGAGCGCTGGTCTAATCGCTCACCTTGATGGAGGAAAGCAATCAAACAGGAGATAATTGGAGGCTGTTTGCTAACAGGCAAAATTACACCAGCATAAACCTGCTCCATCCTTTCTCTGCAACCAACGTTTCAGCAGAAATCAGGACAAAACAACTTCCTTCAAAGCCAACTTTGTCTGTGGTTTTGTGTGTGTGTGTGTGTGTCTTTAATAATGTTCTAGGATTGTAATCAGAAACACAGCAACAGAAATAATGACAGGAGGTGCTGTTTTTTGTGAATACTGGAGTGTTTCATTGATTACCGACTGCAGCAGAACAGCAACCAATCAATACACACAAACACACACACACACACACACACACACACACACACACAAACTTTTTAAGGCAAAAATTATTTAATTTATTTTGTAAATTCTTTATTTAATCATAAAGAATATAACTTCAGGAGTTTCTTAACTAAAGATGGAGAATTTTTTCACTCACAGACTTTATAAAATATGGACATGATCTCTGTGATGTCACCTGTCTGTTCCTGACACAGTCAAATGAAGCCAATCACTGGACAGAGCCATCTTAGATATGACACAGACTTTAAACTTCCTTTCTAATAGCAATAGGGCACCTGTCAGTCACCTGAGCTGAGCTCAGCCTCTGATGGACAAAGCCATAATCCTAATATCGTCCAAACTGCTGAGTTAGAAAAAATTCACCCCCTGTACAGTGTGTGCGGATACAGAAATTAATGTTTCAGACCCAAGCTGTTTTTTCCCGAGCAGTAAATATGTTTCTTAATTCTGTAAAGGCCTGTTTTTTTGTCTTGATGTGTTTATGAGTTCTGGTCTTTCTGCAGCCAGCCTCTAGAGGATTCTCAGTGAACAGCAACTTTTAGCACTTCAGCATAGACTTCATTTTTCTCTACTGGATGTTTCCCCTTGGTTTGATCCTGATGCTATCTGATGGTTTTTAATATTTACTATTGCCTGACCGATATGGATTTTTTTAGGTTGATGCCGATACCAATATTTTGCAAGTGGGGGGGGGGGGGTTACCCGATTAATGGGGCCAATTCATTTTAAAAATATATAATTAATAAAATAACTACTTTTTTGATCCCTTAATGCTTACAACAGCACCGATATGAATTACAGGCAGAAAATTTTACTGTTTTTAGTTTTTGTTTAACATTACAATTTTCAAGTATAAAAACAGGCAGAAAAGGATTAAACCTCTGGGGAACTATAACCTTTAAAAAGAGTCAGTCTATAAATGAGTTATGAAACACAGCTTGTCTTGTACTTCTTGTTGATGCAAATTAGAGGTAGGTTATAGTACAGGTAGAACAACTTTAAAAAAAAGTTGTAAATGTGTAATTGTGAAAGGACAAAGAGAACAAAAAATACTAGAATCAAATTCTTTTCACAAGCCTCCTTTATTTTTCCACTCTGCAATTTTAAAGAGCCAAGAACTTTTCAGAACAAAATGATGTGCAAAACTGCAGGAAATTGCAAAATAAATATATAACCTTATTTACAATGTAGACATATAAATGAATTATGATATCTTGTAGTGGTCCCACACCTTATTGTCCACTTTGTGCCATCTGAAAAATAAAGTGTTAATTTAAAAACAGAAACATAATATTCATCAGTAAAGTACAAAACAAACAGAAAAAGTCATTTTTATTATAAATTTGATTTTAGCATTTTACTTTCTATGGAGCATGCATGAAAATAGCTGCCAGTTGTACTGACAAATTTATCTTTAGATTCAGGCCATAGGTGTACGCTGTATGGTAGGTGTATGCTTATATATAAGCATTATGAGTGAAGTAACTGGCAAAACATTACGTAGCCCATCTGATGCCCTTTAACGTTAAATCACATTTTTTCCTACTCCATAATTTTCTTTGCCATTAAGTCATGACTCATATGAACCAAAATGAAAAACCAAACAGCCTTTCTCAGAGGTCAAAACATGTCAACAATGTTGCATTTCAGATATATAATGGTTAGGGACGGCCATTAGTGTTATTAAAATGAGTAGTACAAAGTGCAAAGAGTAACTGTGATATGTTTCTCTGATTAAAGTTGAAATTCTGTTTTAAAACTGAAGTTTTATCAATATATGCTAACCACTAGCATATCAATGCAATTTCCCATTACATTATGGTAATGGACCAGTACTTATATAGTGCTTTTCTAGTCTTACTGACCACTCAAAGCACTTTACACTGCTAGCCTCATTCACCCAGTCACACCACATTCACACACTAATGGCAGGCTGAAACTAATACAGAAGCCATCAGCTATATCTAATACAATCATACGACATACATACACAACAGTGAACAACAGTTTGAGCAACTTGGGGCTCTTCAGCGTGTGGCTGCAGGAGCAGGAATCGAACCCACAACCTTCTGATTGTGGGGTGACAACTCTACCACTGTTCCACAGCTGCCCCATTACATAAGCATCAAGCTTGTGCCATTTTCGATAACACTTTTGGTAAATTAGGAGATGTGAATGGATTGAGAGAGAGAGAGAGAGAGAGAGAGAGAGAGAGAGAGAGAGAGAGAGAGAGAGAGTTATGTGCATGTATTTGTGTGTTCAGTTTTACAGACAGAGAGTAACTTAAGCTAGGTTAACACAACTTCCATCCATCCATTTTCTACCGCTTATCCGGGTCTGGGTCGTTCAAGATCACAGGCCCCTGTCACTGGCCACCTCCACCAGCTCCTCTGGGAGGATACCAGGCCAGCTGAGAGATATAATCTCTCCATCATGTCCTGGATCTACACCAGGGTCTCCTCCCAGCTTGGCATGCCTGGAATACCTCCCCAGGGAGGCGTCCAAGAAGCATCCTCATTAGATGCCCGAAACACCTCATCTGACTCCTCTCGATGCAAAGGAGCAGCGGCTCTACTCCAAGCCTCTCCCGGATGTCTGTGCTTCGAACCTTATCTCTAAGGCCCCGTTTATATGACAACACTTCACAGCGTTTCACCCAAAAATGCAAAAAATCAGAGAAAAAAACATGTGTTTATCTGGAAACACTGAGGGACTGAAAACGCTGTAGTATGCAAACACAGCCAGTAGATGGTAATATAACTGTGGGGTCTTTTGGTGGTCTGTCGCCAAAGAAGAGGCGGGGTGACTGTCTGGTGTATATATTAAATACTTCTTATCTGAGAGCAGAAGTGGAACAACAGATGAAAGTTTTGTTGAAAGGCAGTCAGCAGATTCAACAGCACAAACACAACCCAGTAAGTCCACCATTTATCCGTTGTTGTTGTCCGGTTCGCAAAAGTTCCCACAACGAAAGTGGAATGCGCATGCACAAAACGGAGCGTGACTTCAGCGTTTTCACTGAAAATGCCGGCTTGCCATATATACGGCAAAGGAGGCTGCAGCGTAATAGCATGCAGAAAAATTCCACCCTGGAGGGCGTTTTAAAAAAGTTGCGTATTAGGTCGGCTGAAACGGGGTTTCCGTTTAAATGAGAGGCCAAAACGCAACAAAACTTTTGTGTTTCACCCTGATAAGGCTGAGCCCAGACACCCTGCAGAGAAACTCATCTTGTCCTTTCGGTCATAACCCACAGCTCATGACCATGGGTGAGGGTTGGAACGTAGATTGACCGGTAAATTGAGAGCTTGCCTTCTGGCTCAGCTCTCTCTTCACCACAACGGACCGGTACAGCGTCCGCATCACTGCCGATGCCGCCCGGATCTGTCTGTCAATCTCTCGCTCCATTTTCCCCTCGAGACCCCGAGATACCTAAACTCCTGCACTTGGGGCAGAGACTCTCTCCTGACCCGGAGTGAGCAGTCCAACCTTTTCCAGTTGAGACCCATGGCCTCAGACTTAGAGGTGCTGATCTTCATCCCGGCTGCTTCACACTCAACTGCAAACCGCCCCAGTGCGAGCTGGAGGTCAGTGTTCCATGTGGACAATAGGACCACATCATCTGCAAAAAGCAAAGATGGTATCCTAAGACCCCCGAACCTGACACCCTCTGCCACTTGGCTGCTCCTAGAAATCCTGTCCATAAAAGTAATGAACAGAATCAGTGACAAAGGGCAGCCCTGGTGGAGCCCAACCCTGACTGGTAATGAGTTTGATTTACTGCTGGAATACAAACCAAACTCTCACTCTGGAAATACAGAGATCGAACAGCCCGTAGCAAAGGGCCGTCGACTATATTCCCGGAGCAGCCCCCACAGGACACCTCAGGGGTCACGATCAAAGCCTTGATTCAAAGATCCACAAAGCACACGTGGACTGGTTGGGTAAACTCCCACGCCCCCTCCAGCACCTTTGCAAGGGTATAGAGCTGGTCCAGTGTTCCACGACCAGGACGAAACCCACATTGTTCCTCCTGAATCTGAGGTCCGACTAACCGCCGGACTCTCCTCTCCAGCACCCTGGAATAGACCTTACCAGGGAGGCTGGGGAGTGTGATCCCCCTGTAGTTGGATATTGATGTATTCTCACTGCTAGCATATCAATGCAATTTCCCATATATGTAAGCATCAAGTTAGCGCTATATTTGATATTGCTTTTGGTAAATCAGGAGATGTAAAATATTTTCAATGGACTGAATGAGAATCTCTTTTGAGAAAGAGAGTAATGTAATTTTATTTGTGATCAGTTTTACAGACAGAAAGTAACTTAAGCTAGGTTAACACAAGCAAGTTATATCAATGTATGCTAACTTTATTTTCGGTACATTAGTAGATGTATAACATGTTGAATGTTTTGAATAGGAATCTCTTGTATGAGGGTAATGTACATTTATTTACATGTTCAGTTTTACAGACGTAAAAACTTAAACTAGGTCAGCACAACTTTAGCAGTTCAGTGAAAAGCAGAACAAATGCAATGAAGCCCACTTCACTTGTCATGACACATGGCAAAGAGAGTTAAACTGAAACGGGCGACATGTTTAGTCATTGTTAACTTCACAATATCGTTATAAACTTACCTGTCTGCAAGCTTCACTAAGTCCACTTCTGTAATGTTGACTGACTGTAGCTCTCACCTGAATGTTTCTGTGACTGAAGGATTGGATAGAGTGAGAGCTCTATTTAGTTGACAAATGGCGCAAGGGCATGTATTGGCGTTTAATCGGCAGGACTCCGGCCGATGATACAATTGGGAGCAAAATTATTCAACCCCCCTGGTGTGTTGGGGTTTCAGGCAAAACATATTACTTTTAAGCTGTTTTAAGTCATGAGATCTGAAGAGATGTTAGGAGACTTAGGTTGCAATAAATGAACAGTATTCATATGCTTCCAGGTTTGTGTGATCAGGGAATTGTAATGCTCTGACCTAGCCAAATATACCTAGGGTGTGTGGGGGGTTGAATAATTTTGCTCCCAACTATAATTACCTTGAAAAGGGCAGAAATCGGCCGACAAATCGGTCGTCAAATTTATTGATCAGGCCCTAATATTTACAGTGAGGATATTTCTTTCTTCATCTTGACTTTAAGACATGTTTTCTCACAGTTTATGTCACAGAGTTAAAAATATTTCCTGTAAAACTAAAATGCAATTGAAAATTTAACATCTAACGTTACAGGACGCAGTAATATGAAAATGTGTGCAGGTATAAATGATCATCATGAGCTCTTCAGTGTTATTTCATTTACTATACATACTTTATTTAAACTCATATCATAGTATGATTTCCTGCAGACCCTCAGTGTATTCACCATAATCCATATTTACACACAGACACTGGATTTTACTCCAGCAGCACTGTCTGGTGTTGAGAGTTGAAGCTGATACAGACATGCACAGAACTGCAGTTCCCTGAGTGTCCACTTGAGACTGTCTCCAAACACTGAAGAAGCCTGGTTAAGGTCCATGTTTGGATGGGTGTATTAAGAACAGAATGAAGATGATTACAGCCTGGAACAGGAACAGTACAGGCTCTCTGTAGACCACATACACCTGACATCACAAAGCCTCACCTGGACAGATAGGGGGACATATTACTGACTGGATGAAGGTGATGAATGGATGACTCCTATCCACAAATTAAACTGTGATTTATGTACTAAACCATGGTTATCCTGTTTGGTAGCAGAGTGTACTAATAGGAAAGGTAAGGCTGATATAATCTTCTATTGTAGACTTAAAGAAATGCTAAGAGCATCACAGACATACGAAAGAAGAACCATCTCCACACCACATCCCATGCTTGCTGGTTTTTGTGATCCAGCAGTTAAAGTCAGATTTAATCTCATGGCCTTAATGCAAATACTGATGACTTCCACAGCCTACTGTCAAAACAACGTCAGAGTAGACATGACCGTGAACGGTCAACAGCTTGTTTCTCTTTTCATCATGAAAACTGTATGGCATGACTTGTGTTTTCATGAAACAGAGTGAGTGCATGAATCTGCATTATCTGGGGCATGTCTAACTTGATTGACAGGCAGGGTGAAAACTGCTGTCTGCTCAGAGGCTCACAGCTTCACCTCTGTTTTCTATGATGACCTAAAGTGGCCTGGAGTGACTGGAGTTACTCCACCTCTCCAGAAACTAGCAGGTGGTGTTACTAAGTCTACGTTCATGTTTTATGAGACCAGGGTTTTCCTGCAATTGGATCATATTTACACTCATAGTGTTCATACTGTGTTTCAGACTCACTGCTGGACTCTGAGTCCATGTTCACAGTCATGTGAATATAGCTCCTGCTGTGTATGATAACACTTTTAAGGTATTTTTTAAGCACTCTTTAGTGATCGGACAGCTGGAGAGAGAAGAGAGCGGGGTGACATGAAGCTTGAATCAACATGAATGTGCAGCAGCCATCAAATTCAAAATGAGTTATTATTTGCAAAATATCAGTTGGAACAATAAATATCTTGTCTTTGTAGTGTATTCAGTTGAATAAAGGTTAAACAGGATCTACAAATCATTGTATTGTGTTTTTATTTGACTTCTTTGGAGTTGTATTAATCAGTGTGTGTCTGTGAGAGCAGCTCCTGATTAGGAGTCAGACTCTGATCAAACTGTGACTGATCAGACACGTGACTCTCTGCTGCTCCAGGTCTTATCTGCTCCAACGGAGGAGGAGGAGGGGGGGTTGCATAATTAGTATCATAATTATTTAGGAAATGATTTTTCCTCTTTTAACAATAATCACTTAGCTCAGAGGAGCGCAGGGAGAATCTCAAATCCCATTTTTATAATCCGCCCTGCATCGGTGAGATAATACGGCAGCGACACCCGCAGTCAGAGTCATCAGTGCGTGACAGCAGTGACGCCCATCACGGCATCGAACGCACAACTTCACACTGCTGCTGTGTGCACACATAGCTACAGCTGAGGTTATCTGGGTCTGTGAGGACCAGAGGAGTACGAGACCTGAAGTGAGACTCTGTCCAAACTTTACACTCAGAGGAAACCAAGGTCAGTCTGAGACCGGACCTGGAGCTCCAGCCGTGATTTACAGAAAAGATTTAAACAGTTACACAAACATTAAACACTGACTCAGGGTTCATTCAAGAAAAAAGGTTTGAAAGTTTGAGTCAGTCCCCATAGAGCTCTATGTTCAGATAAACTGCAGTACCCTGAGTGTCCACTAGTGTCTGTCTCCAGCAGTGATTCAGTCCCCATAGAGCTCCATGTTAATGAATAAATGTGTTTTTTTAAATGTGTGGTTGTGTGTGTGGTTCTGTTTCTGGTTCATCTGCAGTAAGTCTCTAGTGGACACTTCAGGAACTGCAGTTTGATGAATTTTGTATCATTTTCATTTCTCACAGCTGGAAGTTTCTGTGTTGGTCCAGTAGCTTGTTAGCCAGCTAATTAATTAGTTATGAGTGATGAATGTCAGCGTGTTCCTACAGCAGGAATCGGGATCTGGATTTGATCAGGATTGCTTTTCATATTTAGTCTATTTTCACCCAAAAACATTTTGAGAGCCAACTATTCCTGTTCCCAGATTATGCACCAAAATTTTACAGTTTCTTTAATGGTCTGTGTCCTCTGATGTGTTTTCTTAATCTGGCCTGTGTCTTCTGGTGTGTTTTTTTAAATCTGGTTTTGTGTCCTCTGTTGTGTTTTTTAAATCTGGTCTTGTGTCCTCTGATGTGTGTTTTAATCTGTCTTGTGCCTCTTGATGTGTTTCATTAATCTGTTTTTTTTGTCCTCTGATGTGATTTTTTTAATCTGTTTTTTTGTCCTCTGATGTGTTTTTTTTATTTGGTCTTGTGTCCTCTGCTGTGTTTTTTTAATCTGCTTTTGTGTCCTCTGATGTGTGTTTTTTTAAATCTGGTCTTGTGTCCTCTGATGTGTGTTTTTTTAAATCTGGTCTTGTGTCCTCTGATGTGTGTTTTTTTTAAATCTGGTTTTGTGTCCTCTGATGTGTTTTCTTTAATCTGGTCCTGTGTCCTCTTATGTGTGTTTTTTAATCTGGTCTTGTGTCCTCTGATGTGTGTTTTTTTAATCTGGTCTTGTGTCCTCTGATGTGTGTTTTTTTTTTTTTAATCTGGTCTTGTGTCCTCTGATGTGTGTTTTTTTTTTTTTAATCTGGTTTTGTGTCCTCTGATGTGTGTTTTTTTTAATCTGGTCTTGTGTCCTCTGATGTGTGTTTTTTTTTTTTTTTAATCTGGTTTTGTGTCCTCTGATGTGTGTTTTTTTTAATCTGGTCTTGTGTCCTCTGATGTGTTTTTTTAAATCTGGTTTTGCGACCTCTGATTTTTTTTTTTAAATCTGGTCTTGTGTCCTCTGATGTGTTTTTTTTTAAATCTGGTTTTGTGACCTCTGAATTGTTTTTTTAATCTGGTTTTGTGTCCTCTGATGTGTGTTTTTTAATCTGCTTTTGTGTCCTCTGATGTGTTTTCTTTAATCTGGTCCTGTGTCCTCTGATGTGTGTTTTTTTTTTTTTTAAAATCTGGTCTTGTGTCCTCTGATGTGTTTTTTAATCTGGTCTGTGTCCTCTGATGTGTTTTTTAATCTGGTCTTGTGTCCTCTGATGTGTTTTTTTAATCTGGTCTGTGTCCTCTGATGTGTTTTTTAATCTGGTCTTGTGTCCTCTGATGTGTTTTTTTTAATCTGGTCTTGTGTCCTCTGATGTGTTTTTTTAATCTGGTCTTGTGTCCTCTGATGTGTTTTTTTAATCTGCTTTTGTGTCCTCTGATGTGTTTTCTTTAATCTGGTCCTGTGTCCTCTGATGTGTGTTTTTTTTTTTAATCTGGTCTTGTGTCCTCTGATGTGTGTTTTTTTTAATCTGGTCTTGTGTCCTCTGATGTGTGTTTTTTTTTTTTTAATCTGGTCTGTGTCCTCTGATGTGTGTTTTTTTTAATCTGGTCTTGTGTCCTCTGATGTGTTTTTTTAAATCTGGTTTTGCAACCTCTGATTTTTTTTTTATCTGGTTTTGTGTCCTCTAATGTTTTTTTTTTTTTTTTTAAATCTGGTCTTGTGTCCTCTGATGTGTTTTTTAATCTGGTCTTGTGTCCTCTGATGTGTTTTTTTAATCTGGTCTGTGTCCTCTGATGTGTTTTTTTAATCTGGTCTTGTGTCCTCTGATGTGTTTTTTTAATCTGGTCTTGTGTCCTCTGATGTGTTTTTTTTAATCTGGTTTTGTGTCCTCTGATGTGTTTTTTTAATCTGGTCTGTGTCCTCTGATGTGTTTTTTTTAATCTGGTTTTGTGTCCTCTGATGTGTTTTTTTTAATCTGGTTTTGTGTCCTCTGATGTGTTTTTTTAATCTGGTCTTGTGTCCTCTGATGTGTTTTTTTTAATCTGGTCTGTGTCCTCTGATGTGTTTTTTTAATCTGGTTTTGTGTCCTCTGATGTGTTTTTTTTAATCTGGTTTTGTGTCCTCTGATGTGTTTTTTTATTTGGTCCTGTCCTCTGATGTGTGTTTTTTTATTTGGTCCTGTCCTCTGATGTGTTTTTTTATTTGGTCTTTGTCCTCTGATGTGTGTTTTTTTATTTGGTCTTCATCCTCTGATGTGTCCATTCATTTAAAGAGCTCAGCTGTCAGAGTTGTTGAGTTTCTGCTGAATGTTCAGAGCTTTAACTTCATACAGGCAGACTATGAACAGTCCAGGTGGACTTTAGTCAGACCTTACAGACAGACTTTGGTTTGGTTTGAGACCCTGACAGAAAATATAAATGTTCCCATCATTTAGATCAGGATTCATTTCAGAGACATCATTAATACACTGACAGATGAAAGCTGGATGAAGATGAAGATAGAGCTCAGGCCTGAGTTTGGATCCGTCTGCTGTAGAGGATTAGGTGCAGTGGCTCTGCTTGACTCTCAGCTGGTGTTTTTTGGAAAGATTTTTGACTAAAGTTTGATTTTATGGATCCCATCTTTCTATAAACCCACCAAAACCCTCCTTCAGTCCTCTGATGGATGCAAACAGAAGTCAAGTGATATGAAGGAGCAGAGACACACACTCTGACAGGTCTGTCGTTAACGGATGTCTTCATTTATTCTGCTTACCGACTCAAATATTTACAGCATTAGGATGATCACTGAGGTATTAATGCTCTGTTGGTGCGTATTTGAAATAATTAAAGATGTTTTAGAATCACTCAGAGCGTCATGAAGTCCTCCATCATGTGTAATAATGTCGCAGTGAGAGCTTACCTTTGAGATCCAGACATTTCACACCGCCACCTACACACACACCCTGCTGAGAGAGAGAGAGAGAGAGAGAGAGAGATAGAGGGAGGGAGGGAGAGAGAGAGAAAGAGGTGTGAGGGAGAGGCGTGAAAATTCACACACACACACACACACACACACACACACACACACACACACACACACACACACACACACACAGATATTTGGCATGCTCCAGCATCGGATGAGCCTCCATCCAGGCTGCAGCGAGGATGGAGGCTCATTTGACGCTGGAGCATGAATTATGAATTTCACACAGTTTACTGCTGCTGCCACCAATGGTGACACGGCGTCCTAATTAACCAGTGTATAATAATTAGAAACAGCTGGTCATCAGTTGATGTGTTCATTTAGCAGAGCCGGCGTTCCACATACATCTGATCTGACTGCATCAATCAGAGCAAGAGGAGGCAGAAAGGATGCTGGGAACTGACGGTGGTCTGACTCGTCTGACACAAAGCAGAGGAGCCAGATTCATCTGTGACCTTTGACCCCACAGAGATGACAGTCTAGTCAGAGGTGTGTCAGCAGTGAGGTGACGGTCTTAGTCTAAAATATGAGTCCCTTAAGGACCACCGGCATCCAGCAGGGGGCCCCAAACGTGAGCATATTCAAACTACCAGACACCTTCCTGATGCTCGTTGTCTTTCTTTAATATGAAAAAGTTGACCTGAAACCATGTAACAGGTTTCTAAAAGTCAGATTTAAAAAACGTGCAGGATCCCTGACAGAGGGTCTTCACTCTCTCCTCCTCCTCTTCCTCTGACTGAGGCTTAGAGACGAGCAGAAATCTTGTCGGATGAATTCTGAACGCTGCGGAGTGTTTCTGTGTGTGTGCTGCGGTCTGACGAGGGTGGATAGGAGAAAGTGTCACATCTCCACAAACCAAACAGGACGGAGCAACATCTAAACATCAACATCTGAACCCCCATCAGATGACAAGTGGAGAGGTTTTTGTTTCTGTTTGATGAAATCTGATGGAGCCACACCCACAGAGCCACCGGCGCTCTCTGAACACCAGAAACACATTTTCATGTTTCATGGCGGCTTTAAAAACCTTTAAACGTTCCTCAGTCTGAGGATGTGCCAGTAAATGAAGGATAAATAAAGGCTTTAAAATGTGTTTCAATGGGATCAAATTCAGCTTCAGCTTTCATGTGATCTGACTCCTCTGAATTAAAACAAAAATAATATCTGACATATACAATCTGTGTTTGGAGAAACCAATTAAATAATTCACAACATCTAAGAAATGATATGACTTCTGTTCCAGTTTGACTTTTTATGATATTCTCATATTTATACAAAGAGTGTGAAGCTGTTTGATGGGTTACAGAAATAAACCTGTGTGTGTGTGTGTGTGTGTGTGTGTGTGTGTGTGTTTCTGTTGTGTTATTTCTGTTAGCGTGAGCCGAATCCTCTCTCTGAGGTTCTCGTTGTTTGACACTGCGGCTGGTTTTATTTCAGAGATTTCTGCCTCGTGATTTCAGGTCTGAATAAATCTGGTTTCCTCTCTTGCTACTTGTTTTGATGCCTTTAATTCTCATTTAAAAAAGAAAAAAAATTGAAGTTTTTTAGAAGTTCTTTTTTCAGGAGATTTATATGATTTGTTCTGGTTTGTTACTCTGTGTTTTAACCTTTAAATCTCTTCATTATATTCAAAATACCAGGAAACTAAAAGAGTAAAACGGGTCCTGCTCTGGACCCTGTAAACTCCTCATCTCTCTCTCTCTCTCTCTCTCTCTCCTTCTCTCTCTCTCTCTCTTGCTCGCTCTCTGTCAGCTTCTCCTGGCTGCCTTCCTGACTCTGTGAGCGGCTCCTGGTTTCCTCTGGTTGCTAAATATGATTCATTGTTCAAAGGGACGAGCAAGCAAGCAAGCGAGTGAGTGAGTGAGTGAGCGAGCGAGCGGCGCACAAAAGGAGCTGTAGACAAAAAGACGGCGGCCGTAATGTCCTCCTGTAAAGAATCAGAGGGATCAATGGGACAATAATAACACTGTTTATGTGAACAAGAGGCTGCTGGGTAATAAGAAGAGGTGGCTGAATTTCCTCTGTAATCATTAACAAACACACACACACACACACACACACACACACACACACTCATACACAGACTGATAATATGTGTGTGTGTGTGTGTGTGTGTGTCTGGTTGGCAGCAACGGAGAAGAAATTGTTGTTTTGTGTTTTTCTTTTTCAATTTGATGATTTTTTTTCGTCTAAAATCAGAGGGTTTTTTGTTGTTGTTTTTTGTTGTTTTTTTGTGAATCTTTAATCTTTAAAAAGAAAGCCTGCAGCCTCCTGATGATCCGACAGAAATATGAAGAACAGATTTAAAATGCAAAGATGAAGTGAGGAGCAGCTCTGATCACACGTTTGTCTTCCTGATTTTTTTCTCTCTGTTTATTTTAAATGTTCCGATCCTCGGTCGCTCTCTCTCTCTGTCTGTCTCTCTCACAAACACACACACTCATTCTTTTTACTTCTCTGTGTGTGTTTTCATCTTCTGACTCTGACCTCTTCCATCTCATTGGAAACTGCTCTGATGCTTTCCTCTGGTCTGCCTCCTAAAACCTGACCCAGGTGGACCCCTCAGGGTCAGCAAAAAAAGACCAGAACCAGACCAGATCAGGATCCCCCCCCCCCCCCCCCACCCCCCTTACTGTGGGGACATTTAGAAGAAGTAGACTGAACACAGACAGAACCCAGAGAGAGAGAGTCAGGAAATACAACTGGCACTAAACTAAAGACCTCAGATCCTACTCATCCATCTGCCATCAGGATGCTGTTCAGAAACCAGAGGGTTGCAGGTTCAAATCCCTGCACAGTTCAGTGAGAGTATGAAATGAAAAGCCGGATTTTTCACACAGCCTCCTTCACCGCACAATTAACCCTGGTATGCTGTTTGTGTCGTCCAAGTCACGTCAGAGGAGTTTTATTTCATTTAGGAATTTAAAAAAAGTCCTGCATGATGAGAAGCAGGTCCTCTGAGAAAGAACAAATACAGACTACAGCCCTTTAAACCAGCAGGCTCTGCTGCTGACCTCCACAGACCGACCGCCGCTTCACTCTGACTCAGCCTCTCACTGAGAGCGCTGGAGAAACACATCTGAAGTGACTTTCAGCTAAGGATTGGGTTTAACGGTAACCTCAAACTGACACATGGGGATGATTTCTGGCTCTGATTCTCCTAAAGCATCACACACACAAACACACACACACCTCTGTGGAGTGGTGTCAGTGAGGACGAGGTTCTGTCAGTGATGGTGATGAGTTGAGACCGGATTTCAAATCATGAAATGATCTCAGAGATCCAGAGAGTACCAGAGCTGATTCCAGGTTCAGTGAAAGCAGGAGTGTGTGAGGGCTTCAGCCTTCCTTACTGACATCCTGCTGTTTTTGTCTGGCCCACATGTTTAACTTCTGCTTTCTGTCTTTTTTTCTCTTTCTGTCGCTGCAGCTGATTCAGGTCTTCACTAAAAACGGTTTCCTCTCCAAACCGGGAGCGTCTGAGGACTCGGAGCTTAAACAAAAGTTTCTGTGTTGTTCAGAGAGCATATTTTCTGTCCAGCTCAGTCCATTCATCCCTCCTCTCTGTTCTCTGTGTGTGTGTGTGTGTGTGTGTGTGTGTGTGTTTCTGTCTCCTCACTAATTTTTGTTTGGTCTGACACAACAACAAAAAAAAAAAGTGTGAGTGTGTGCTGGCGTCCGGCTGCTGGTGAGATCGGTTTGTTTGTGGCAGCAAGCCAGAGAGTGACGCTCCGTAAGAATGTGCAAGAACCATATCACACTCACACACACACACACACACGCACAAACACACACACACGCACACACACGCACACACACACACACACACACACACACACAGGAAGAGGGGGAAGAAGAAGAAGAGATACACATATCTTCCCTCTCCTCCTGCAGAAATCCAGCGGCTGTTTTTTTTTTTTTTTTTATCTTAATGAATTTCTGAACTCGTGCGTTCCCGCTTTGCTTGCTGCTGCTGCAGCGTGGTGAGGACGCACACCGAAGACGCTGTCTGCCAAATCTACTGATGTGTCAGGAAACAGAGGACAAATGGAGTGATGAAAAGAAATCCTCACACACACACACACACACACACACACACACACACACACTCACACAGGCAGAGAGCGAGCGAGCGAGCGAACGAACAGAGGATTCTCTAAACTTGTGCAGGAGTGATCTCTGCTGTTTTCAATCCTTCTCACTGAGATAAAAACAGAGTTGGAGCACTGTTTCCCTCCTCTGCACCTTTAATTAACACACAGAACATATGAATAAATACGAATGTGTGTGTGTGTGCGTGTGTGTGTGTATTTTTAACATGATCAGAGGAGTTCAAATCCTCCCCACATTTTCCCTTTCAGCATCTTCCTGCTCTAAAGGATAAATTATTTAAAATAACACGACCTTTTATCTCACACCCTTTGAAGGCAGCAAATTAAAAATGTAAATTAGCAACTAATTAATATGCAAATGTATTCACTGGCTGTTAACAATTAGCAATTAAAGCTGCAGTGTCTAGAAAGAGCGCCGACAAAATTAGTAACTTCATTTATGATTTAAAAAGAGAGATCTAAAAACATACATGAAATTATAATTGACTTCCAGTTTCTCTGGCGTTGCTTTTGTTCGTCTGGAATCAGAGAGACGAGCGTTTACAGATTAATTAACACCACTTTGTGTCAAACACACCGTCCTCTTAAACCGAGCATGTCACAAATAATGTACACAGGCTGAGGGACGTGTGTGTGTGTGTGTGTGTGTGTGTGTGAGAGAGA
This sequence comes from Labroides dimidiatus, assembly GCA_030710495.1. Taxonomy (NCBI): domain Eukaryota; kingdom Metazoa; phylum Chordata; class Actinopteri; order Labriformes; family Labridae; genus Labroides; species Labroides dimidiatus. Next base: position 28,982,982 of record CM061156.1, read on the forward strand.
GAGAGAGAGAGAGAGAGAGAGTGAGAGAGAGAGAGAGAGGGAAAGTGTCACACAGCTTCAGCCATCTGAAATAATCTGTCAACATCTAATCCTGAGGATTATTTATGACGATATCTGTGACGGAGCCCAGTCTGAGGGATCCTGTCACCATCCGTTCATTGACTCGTAGGTTTGATCTGATCAATGTTCCAAAGATCAAAATAACCCAGAAACAGGACGAGATCAGAGCAGTGAAAAACAGATTTATAGGAAGAGGAGTCTGCTCATCGCTGTAAACATTAGCCTGTGAGTTCATGTTGTGTGATGAGAGAGGAAAATCCCTCACAGATTTAGGTTTGTGTTCATCAGACAGCCAGCAGCAGAGCTCAGACTGAATGAAGGTTGGTTTACTGATTTAATGACCTGCTCATGTGTTTAAAGTCCTGACCAGCAGGTCCGTCCCTCATTCAACACACACCGAATCAGAGCAGCAGAGGGACACACCGCAAAGACTGAAACTTAAACCATAAACCATTTTGTCTTTGGAATAAATCCAAGTGTTATAAACTGTTATCAGAGAGGTTCAGCATCAGACACATCAACCTGACAAAATTATTTTTCAGAAAACCTGATGAGTGAATCTTATTTTTTAATTTTCACAAAAAACTCAGGTGTTATTTTGTCTTTTAAAATCTCTAAATGAGACATTTTTCTGTGAATGTGGCTCATATAAACTCTAATAATCATTTTGATTAAAGTTAGACAGAAACACTTAAGACCTGGTCTAGGTCTGATGTTTCCTTTCAGTTTCTTTTTGAATAAATTGTTTCTCCACCACAGTTGAGCATTACAGTCTCACACACTCTTGGTCTTCAGCAGACTAAAGCATCATTTTAATGTGTTTACTGTTAAAGTGCTGCTGTGTGTCCCACAGAACAGAGTCCACAGCAAAGCCCTCTGAGAGCTCACTGTGCTCACACTATATATATATATATATATATATATATATATATATATATATATATATATATATATATATATATATATATATATTTTCTCACGATCAGGTTACTGAGATATTTAATGTACTCATTGTATCTGTTTTTTTTTTCTAGGTCAATAATGAACTCTTATGAGTCTGGAAACTTCTCTGAATCTAGAAACAGTCAGAGCCCGGCTGGTCCCACTGCTCAGAGTGTAAATATGACCTCTACATGACCCTTACGTTAGTGCTCTTATGTTAGTTTGAGACCTGAGTGTACAGACTTTATCTGGACTACACTGATCTACACACAACACTCATTCAGCTGACTGTGTGTTTATGACTTTCAGTGTATATGTGTGTGTGTGTGTGTGTGTGTGTTTATGATACTGCGTGTGTGTGTGTGAACAGTTGTTCTCTGTGTGTCATCTCCTCTCTGACTCTTGCTCTCTGACTTCATCCGGCTCACAGAAGCTCTCATGTAACATGTGTGACCGCCCGAGTGTGCAAATCCATTTCAGACTAATAGCGCACCACCAATAGTGCATCACCCCCCCCCCCAACACACACACACACACACACACACACTTTAACTGTTTAGTATTTAATTAGAAGCAGAGGGGGTGAGAGAAACCAGCTTTTATCTTTGCATTCTGCAGACGCTGTAACAGTACTGAACTACAAAACAGTGTGTAGATGAGTCCTCTGTGTGTGTGTACGTGTGTGTGTGTGTGTGTGTGTGTGTGTGTGTGTGTGTGTGTGTATGTGCGTGTGTGTTCCTGTGCTTATCCCTTATCCCCTGCTCCCTGCTCTCACCACCACCACTGTCTCTGATGCACCGCTAAGTGTACTGCTATCGCCGCGTCGGCCTGTAATGAGAGGAGCGACACATGTCCGCTGCTCCTGCTGCTCCCCGATTACCCTCAGAAACACTCCTCCTCCTTTTCCTCTTCCTCCTCTTCCTCCTCTTCCTCCATCTCCTCCTTCTCCTCCTTCTCCTCCTCTCCCTCCTCCTTTCTGAGCTTTTATTTAGCATGCAAACCAAACAACCACTGTGTGACACTTTGCTTAGTGACATTTACCTCGCTGCAGAGAGAGAGAGAGAGAGAGAGAGAGAGAGAGAGAGAGAGAGAGAGAGAGAGAGAGAGAGAGAGAGAGAGAGAGACAGAGAGAGAGAGAGAGAGAATGTGTGTGTTGGGAAAGGCAGAGCAATAACAATCAGCATGCACTTAATATAAAGACAGGAATGTGTGTGTTTGTTTTCTCATGTCTGTGTAGGAGTGTGCGTGTACGTGTGTGCGTGTACGTGTACGTGTACGTGTGCGTGTGTGTGTGTGTGTGTGTGACTTCCTCAGAGAAACATTCATGCTAATCAAAGGAGCTGAGAAAGCAGCGGTGGTCTGTAGAAACAGATTTTCTCTCTGGTCTTTTCCTCCTCCTCTCCTCCTCTCCTCCTCCTCTCTCCCCCCCTCTCCCCCTCTCCTGTCTCCCTCAAAGAGGCTCCTCCTGTCCTGTGGGCTGACTCTGACCCTCTGAGCGTGCAGCACAGAGCCGTATTGTTGTGCAGCGGTGGGATAATAAACATGGAGAGTGAAGTTGTTGTAATTGATTTCTCTTCAGTCCACTCAGCTGAATAATCTGCACAGAAAGCAGCGCTAAGCTCTTCATTAGAAGATTTGCCAGCATGCAACTCATTCTGAGATTATTCTGCAAACATCCAGAACACAAAGAGTACAGAGTCGGTGTGGCCGCCTGTTCAACTCACCAGCCTTTTGTGTTTGGAGGATTGAGAAATGAAATGATGACAGCTTTTGTTCTCAGTAAAGTGAAATAAATCCATCAATAAAGCGCAGAGTTAACCCTGCTCCCACTGAGCTCCTTCATCTGACTGAAGAAAGAACAGATCCATAAGACTCTCTGAGACAGCTTTAAATACCAGGTCTGATGCTGGGTGGAAGGCTGGGGTGACGTCTTCAATTTGGGATGGATAAAACACTTCAATCTGTCATCTTATCGTCTGGTGTTCTCCTAAATGTCAAATCAAAATGTTGTGGATGTGTCATAGCTTCCTCAGGTCAGGATGATAAATTAATGTGCATCCCTCAGCTTCCTGTTACAGCTAACCCTCTTCACTCTCTAAATGCTTCTCTTACTTTATATTTCTCTTTAAAGGTGCTTTTCCACCAGTTCCAGGAACTTTCAGTCCTGATACTGCCTCTCCAGGAACTACTTACTGTCTGGCCTGCAATGCAGTATAGATGATACAAATCAGACCACTGTGGAATGAAACACAGTGTCTGCTCCACCACTGAGGAACATTGAGCTCTCAGGCCCCAGCCCCAAAAGTTCCTGGACTTCTGGAAAGTACTGCCTCCCAGGCAGGGCTGTTTCAAGGGGCAGATCAGTTACCCTAGAATTAAATTTAGACTCCGGTTCCTGGGGTAGAAAAGCACTTAAGAACTTTGGGCTGTTTTGGATCTCATAGACCTGCCTGTTTCAGTTCTTCCTCAGACTCTGGATGGACCCCCCCCCCCCCCACACACACACACGCTCAGTGAACTCAGAGTCTGAGCTGAGCGGCCTCAGACCCCGCTGGCTCTGACGTGTTGTTTCCCTCTCCTATGAAGATGTCACCAACAGCAGTACTGTTTTATCCACTTACTTCATTTCAAAGGAGTGCAGCGAGCCCCAGGGTGCAATAAAAACGGCTTTAAATAGTCTTCATGGCTGCTCCTCCCCGAGGGAACGGCCCCGCGCATGAACAGACCTAATTTAATGAATTTGCTCTTTAGGCGTTCATCTTATTACTGATTCATTCACAGGCAGCCCTTTTGGTCTAAATATTGCCCCTCTTAGCTAATGCTTAACCATACATATTTTAGTCTTCAGGAGGACCACCTACAATCGTCTGCTCTCTAACTGGCTTCATTAGCACCTCACAGATAATACAGCGGCTGTATGCTTAATGTAAGCGCTGCAAACACTCTAATTTTCCACAAATAATTCCCCTTGATCTGTGCTCTGATTTATTCAGCAAGGGGAGCGATGAGGAGAGAGCAGCAGGGGGAGAGCAGCACTCCGTAACACGGCCGGTCCAAGTAAAGCAAGTATGTACATAAAATGAATTATAAATGTGACACTGTGTGTTTCAGGGGGAGCAGAGAGAATAAGAGAGTTTAGTTCATTATAGAGGGAAAGCGAGTGTGTGTGTGTGTGTGTGTGTGTGTGTGTGTGTGTGTGTGCGTGTGTGTGTGTGTGTGTGTGTGTGTGTGCGTGAGTGCTTTCAGTGCAGTGTTTGCAGAACATTTTTTACAGTAATGAAAGACTACAGACCAGAACAGAAGTATTTATCTGTTAATGTCAGAAGTTACTAAGAGAATGAGAGAGCACTGTTAGAGAGTGTTTCTGTTAGAGAGTATGATCATGGCTCCTTAAGCCCAGGGGTCAGTTTGGTCATACGGCTGATTTAGCAGGTTTGATGTCGGAGTCAGATCAGCTGCTTATAAACAGTCAGACCGGTTTCTGGCACATTCCAAACTTTAAAGGGGGGTACACACATAACGATTGTTGGGCTGCTTTTGTCCTGATTCTCCTTCTTCAGCACTGAGGATGGACAACACCTGATTATCTTAAACCCTATAAGATTATCCTATCAGATCGTTTTATCAGATTATCCTATCAGTTTATCCTGTGATCTGAGGTGTGTGTCCTGATAATCGGCTTTGAAATGGGTCGGGCTGACAATCATAAATATAAAACTTGTTCAATATTTACGACCAAAAATCTTCATGTGTTTGGGGAAAGCTAACTCCCCCCGAGTCATGACTGTGAGTTGTGACATAGAATGGAATGTAGCCAATCAGAAGTCAAGCTGACTGAGGAATGAGGAAGCAGATGTAAACAAATCAAGCATAGCTGACCAGAGGCCTGTACTACGAAGCTGGATTTTCTCTTTCTTCTGGGTTAACCCTGGATTTTCTGTCCTATGAAGCTGGTTCACTTCTTACCGAGATGAATCACCGTGGTATCCAAACATCAGAGACAGAGTGAAGAAATAAAGCCTCACTGACCGCTTTGAAGGAGGTTTTTGTACTTGTTCCCCAAGTCTGTTTAGTTCCACTGTTTGCATCTTAAATAATGATGTTAATAATAATGGTCACACATGGCAGAACTGCAGAAACAGGAATTCATGAAACACACAACTACGTGGGAGTTGATGAATTAATATTAATATTATTTATTAATATTCCAACACAAAACACGCTCAGACGGGGTTGCTGAGCCTCAAAACTCAATGGCAAATCTAAACCAAAGTTTGGAGACTGATGAAGAGCTCTGCTCCAAACGTCTGAGCTGTAATATAGTCAAAGTGAGTGATCAGAGTTCTGTCTGTTTATATTGTCCTATGAATTTATTTTAGATAATCTCATGAATTACTCATTAACAGAGTCACAGTTTTCTGCCATCATTCTTTCCTGGATGTTGCAGCAGTAACAGTGTTGCTTTTAGCCTGGATGACATGTTTAAATTCTTTGTATTTCTAAAGAATAATTGTCTGCTCCTCCACGGTAAAGTAGGCTGCTCTGCAGGGTTTCTCCTGTTTCTACATGTTTGTGATTGGTCAGATGCTGCAAACTCCACCCCTTTAATGTGAGCGCACTCTGATCAAGGCTGGAAGACTCTGGATTGACTCAGTGAGTTGATATCCAGCTTCGTAGTACAGCTTATCAGGAGTGCGGATGTCTCGTTAAGTCAACCCAGAAAACAGAGAGAGATCCTGGATGAGTTAATCGAGCTTCGTAGTTACAGGCCTCAGACATGGAAAGTTTGTGAGGAAAGTCTGTGTTCCTGCCGTCTCCAGAATTTTTTCCACAGTCTTTCTCTCTTCTTTGGTTCAGGAATTTTCTGTTAAAAATGGTCTACGTTTGTGTTAGATCACGTTTGGTCACGTGAGATTTCTGTCTTGGAGGACTAGATTCTAGATCGCTGGTGGGACAGAATCGTTGTTGTGTTGAGATTATTGGAGCAAACCACTCACAGTATGATCAAAACTGTTCAATGGCTGATTTTGATCTACGTGTGTGAGCTCTCTAACAGATAAAACATCTCTTCACATTTAGAAAATCCTGACGTGTGGACCTTGCTTTAGTCATCCAGCTGCTGACAGAGAGAAAGAAGTCCTCTTCTTTATTAATCATCCTCTGCTCAATGGATGAACAATAACTCTGTTTTTGATGTGGGCGTCATGTCTCAGTTTTTTCCTCTATTTACATGTGAGGAATTTTGTCAACAAAAACACAGTTGGATTCCCCAATAGGCCCACTGGAACTCCTCTAGAGAATGTTTTGAGTTTAATTAAAGTTTACAGGGGTGTAATTTTGAGTATTTATCGAATATTTGCCAACCTTTTGCTCCCACCATCTCCTTTCAAGGCACAGTGGGAAAAAGACCTGGGGAGAGAATTCAACGATGAGATATGGAGCCTTATCTTAAATAGGATTCACTCTTCTTCCGTGCAAGACATTCTCTTATTCATTAAAAGGTAGTTCACCACACTCACTGGTCCAGGGCTAAACTTGGAAAGAAATTTCCTAATACTGATCCTATCCGTTCTCATTGCAAACTAGAACCAGCAACTTTAATACATCAATTTTGGACATGTCCAAAGATTTCAGACTTTTAGGGTCTTATTTTTAAGTGTTTTTCTGAGATCTTTGAGTTTGACTTTAAACCTTGCCTCCTCACTTCTATTTTTGGGATTACACCAACTGGCTGCCCTTTAACTTGTTCTCGGTCTGATTCAGTAGCCTTTACTACTCTGTTGGCCAGACGTGTTATATTGCTCAATTGGAAACTTACCTATTTGCCCTCTTACAGCCAGTAGATCAGAGACTTACTGGGCTGCCTTAAGCTAGAAAAATTAAAAAATTAAGTTCTTGTGGAAAACCTGAATGTTTTCATATAACCTGGTCTCCATTTTTAACCTACTTCAGCCGTGCCACCCTGTGAATCCTTTTATCCTGTTTTAATTTGTTTTTTCTTTTCTTTCCTTTAACTTGTGTGCCTTTTTCTAAAAGATGCTATATATCTATTTTCATTGTGATTTCTTGTTTATTTATTTTCTCTGAAAGATTTTTTGTTGATCTGTGTCTGTCTTGAAAACAAAATTAATAAAAAAAAGTCTGAGGTTTATACAGTCCCTCAGTGTGTGTATGCATGTGTGTGTGCGTGTGTGTGCGCGTGTGTGTGTGTGTGTGTCTTAACTGTAATGTTTGCACTCACACTAAGCAGCAAGCAGTCCTGCAGTTAACCTGCTCTTAGCCTCTTGTTTGAGCTCAGCACGATGAGCTTGATTGAGACTGATGGAAACAAACCATTCAAATGATCTCAGAGATTTTACTCTGTGTACACACTCACAGTGTGTGTGTGTGTGTGTGTGTGTGTGTGTGTGTGTGTGCACGTGTGTGTGTGAGAGAGAGATCGTGCTGCTCCATGAAGCGATCTCAGTGTTATTGAACCTGGGTTTCCAGCCTGTCGTGTTCTGACGCACTGTGAGCTTTGACTTGTGTCAGGTTTTATTGTTGGTATTGATCTTTGTGCTGCGCTGTGAAATAACCCAATGTCCCCTCATTTCATGAGCAGAGCTGCTGAGACTGCATATAAAGAACAACTAATAATTTCTGTTTGCAGTCTCAATGAGAAAAGTTTGGATGGAGGTTTATTTTTTTTGGATGGAGGTTTATTTTTTTGGATAGAGGTTTCATTGATAGAGTTGATAGATTTAACTGATTTAATTGATTTAACTGAAGAGGATTGAAAAAGTTAGGATAGAAGGTTGATGAAGGTAGGGTGGAATTTGATGAAGGAAGAATGGAGGTTTGATGGAGGAAGGATAGAGGTTTAATGAAGGTTGGATGGAGGTATGATGGAGCTTTGATGAAGTTAGGATGGAGGTTTGATGGCAGTTGATGAAGGTACAATGGGGTAGGATGGAGGTTTGATGGACGTAGGACAGAGGTTTGGATAGAGGTTTGATGGAGGTTTGACAGAGGTTTGAGGGAGGTAGGATGGAGGTTTGATGGAGGTTTGACAGAGGTTTGAGGGAGGTAGGATGGCAGTTGATGAAGGTACAATGGGGGTAGGATGGAGGTTTGATGGACGTAGGACAGAGGTTTGGATAGAGGTTTGATGGAGGTTTGACAGAGGTTTGGATAGAGGTTTGATGGAGGTTTGACAGAGGTTTGAGGGAGGTAGGATGGAGGTTTGATGGAGGTTTGAAAAAAGATAGGATGGAGGTTTGATGAAGGAATGATAAAGGTTTAATGAAGTTAGCATACGGATTTAATGACGGTTGATAAAGGTATAATGGAGGTTTGATGAAGTTAGGGTTGAGTATGGATGAAGCTTGGATGGAGGTTTGTTGAAAAAAAGATAAAGGTTTGATGAAGGGAGAATGGAGATTTAATGAAAGTAGGTTGGAGGTATAATGGAGGTTTGATTAAATTAATATTGAGGTTTAATGATGGTTTGATGGAGGTTTGAAGGAGGTTTGATGAGGGTAGAATAGAAGTTTGATGGAGGTTTGATGAAGTATGGTTAGAGGTTTAGTTGGAGGTTTGATGAAGGAAGGATGGATGTTTGATGAAGTATGGTTAGAGGTTTGGTTGGAGGTTTGATGAAGAAAGGATGGAGGTTTGATGAAGGTAGGATAGAGGTTTGGATGGAGGTTTGATGAAGGAAGGATGGATGTTTGATGAAGGTAGGATAGAGGTTTCAATGGAGGTTTGATGGAGGTGGGAAGGAGGTTTGATGGAGGTTTGATGGAGGTGGGAAGGAGGTTTGATGAAGTTAGGATGGAAATTTAATGAAGGTTGGAGGACGTGTGATGAACTTAGACTGGAGGTTTGATGACATTAGGATGAAGGTTTAATGAACATATGATGAAGGTATGGACAAGGTTAGCATGTTCAAGTTAGGATCAAGGCATGATGTAGGTATGATGAAGTTAGGATGGATGTTTGACAGAGGTAGGATGGAGGTTTGATAAAGGTAGGATTGAGGTTTGGATGGAGGTTCGCTGCAGGTAGGATGGAGGTTCTGTGAAGGGAGAGTGGAGGTTTGATGAAGGTAGGATGGAGGTTAGGTGAAGGTAAAATGGAGGTTTGATGAAGGTAGGATGGAGGTTAGGTGAAGGTAAAATGGAGGTTTGATGAAGGTAGGATTGAGGTGTAATGAAGGTTTGATGAATTTAGGATGGAGATTAAATGAAGGTAGGATGACTGATATACTGGAGCACCACTAGTTTTTTAGTTCAGTAAGTCTATAATTCTAAAAAATTAATCTGACTGTCTCTCCTCCTGCCCATCACTATCCGTACCAATATCTTTCAGGGCTTTTTTAAAATCTAATATTTAATATAATGATAATAAAATAAATTATATTCATGTTACATGAGAAGAGGTTCAGAGCCTCCTCTCCTGCTATCAGTCTGCAGAGCGAGGGGCTGAGTCTCACTCACTCAGTAAACAACAGTCTGATAGATTTGAGTCTAAAAGTTATTTGTCTTGTTAGTGAGTGACAGTCAGCTGTTAGCTGTGGGGATAGCTGCTCTACAAGGAGAGCAGAATAAATATGTGTTTATGTCTGTGCAGGAACAACAGAGATATTAATAAAGTTTTGGCATTTGAATCACAGAGGTTTATTGTTGTTACTTACAGAAACTACGAGCACAGTTCACGTCTCCTCTGATTTATGTTAAATTGTGACTCTCTGCTCTGCTGTGAGAGTCGGTGCACATACCACGCTGATACACAAATGGAGTACGCTGCGCACGGAACCAAAAGTCAGATGCCACAGTGAAGAGAGACAATGGATGAACATCAAAAACATTTTTTTAAAATGACACATGGTCTACCCGAACTACATACTGGACACCCCGTGCCTCCACTACCATAACCTCAGGCCCCCCAGTTTCACAATCACAGCCATAGACTGTTCAGTAAATAGACAATCAAAGATGCTTTGACAGGTCGGCCGGCACTAATTTTGACATGGCACCACCACCACTAGTGGTCGTTATGTGTAACTGTAGCTACATATCACTGAAATGACAGATACTGACAGGAAAATGCTTGTGGAATATTGAAAAAAACAGCTGTGAGCTGGTGGCGGTAAGGAATTTGGCGGTGGCAGCCACCACCAAATTTTCTGTGCTCTTGTGTGTGTGTGTGTGTGTTTGTGTGTGTGTGTTTACCTGTAGCTGCTGCAGGATGCACTCTTTAGGCTCCACCTGGTGTCTGCTGCAGCTCAGCTCATAGGTTGAAATCACCTCTGCCAAGGTGACACAGCTGTCTCCTGAAACATCAGAAAACAACTAGAAAGTTTCATTCTTCTGCTTTACAAAGAGATGACAGAGACCACCAGAGAGAGATTTTTTAACAGCGTTAAAGACTCCATCGATTCCCTCAGACTGCAGCTCACCCTCTCTGTTGTCTCTGTGCTCAGCAAATCCTGACACAATGAGTTCATCAGGAGGAAACGACACATGCTTCCCTCCTTTGCTTCTCTTCTTCCTCTGCCTTTTGTTGTTGGTCTTTGCTCCTTCATCACTCTGCTCCTCTTCGTCACTACAGCCGGTCATACCTCTGCTCAGCACTCCACCATAGAGGCCGGAACCAGCGAATGTGTCACCAACCTGCCCTCACCTCAGAGCCTGGGGACGCACACAGAGCTAATCAGAATGAAAAGAGAGGAAAATGTTGGACAGCTGATGTACAAACACCATCAGCGGCTCTCTGTGATCACATGGACACACTCTGAAGACACAATGTCTTATTCATGAGCTGAACGCTGCTGCAAGTGAAACTCAATATGTTTGTATCAGGTGACTTATTCAAAACAGGCCCTGATCATTTACATACAGATTCAGTGCAGCATTCACACACAGTCAGAGTTTATACACAACCATAGAGCCATGCATTTTAGAGGAAAGTACATCTATAACCATGGTTTATTCCTGCTCCAAAATGAGGTGATCTCATGCAGAATCAAATGGCACAAAGTCAGAAGAACATCGCTTTCTCTCTGTTCAGAAAACCACTTTCAGCCCGGCTAGCTGAGAAATGTCTGTAATCTGTATCGTTAATGAATCCTGCCTGTCCTACTAGAGCTCATCTACCAACTCCAACCTCACCAAGCAGAGCTAACGTCACCTCACTCTTCATTTTATTGACAGACTCTCAAGTTAGATCAGATCACTGCAGAATAACAGCTGCATGTGGGTTGGAATAAACATTATCACAAAAAGATTAACCCAGGTTTTAGCCTTTGGCCTGTGTTTTAGCCTTTAGCCCATGTTTTAGCCTTTAGTTTGTGTCTTAGTCTTTAGGTTGTGTTTTAGCCTTTGGCCTGTATTTTAGCCTTTAGCCCATGTTTTAGCCTTTAGTTTGTGTCTTAGTCTTTAGGTTGTGTTTTAGCCTTTGGCCCATGTTTTAGCCTTAAGCTCACAATTTGGCCTTTAGCCCATGTTTTAGCCTTGAGACCAAAATTTAGCCTTTAGCCCATGTTGAGGCTTTTCGCCCATGTTTAAGTTTTAAGCTTCTATTTTAGCTTTTAACCCATGTTGTAGTCTCTAGCTCATGGTTAAGCCTTTGGCTCATGTTTTACCCTTTAGCCTGTGTTTTAGCCTTTATTTTGAGTTTTAGACTTTAATTAGTGTTTCAGCCTTTAGCTCCTGTTTAACCCTTTAGCCTGTGTTTTATTCTTTAGCTCTAGTTTTAGACTTTAGCCTGTGTTTCAGCCCTTAGTCTGTTTTTTTTAAGCTTTTATCTCATGTTTTAACCTTTAATTCCTGTTTTAGTCTTTAGCTTGTAGTTTAGCCTTTGGCTCATGTTTTACACTTTAGCCTGTGTTTAAGCCTTTAGTTCATGTTTCAGCCTTAAGATTGTGTTTTACCCTTTAGCTAGTGTTTTATCCTTTAGCCCATGTTTTAGCCATTGGCTCCCTTTTCAGCCTTTAGCTCGTGTTTTAGTCTTTAGCTCATGTTTTAGCCTTTAGTCCATGTTTTAGCCCTTAGCCTGTGTTTAAGCCTTTCACCCATGTTTTAGCCTTTTGCCAGTGTTTGAGTCTTTAGCCTGTGTTTTAGCCCTTAGCCTGTGTTTTTGTCTTTAGCTCATGGTTTAGCCTTTAGGTCATGTTTTACCCTTTAGCCTGTGTTTTAGCCTTTAGCCCATGTTTTAGCCTTTAGGTCTTTTTTACTCTTTAGTTTGTGTTTTAGCCTTTATCCCGTGTTTTATCCCTCAGCCTGTGTTTTAGCCTTTAGCTTTTGTTTTAGCCTTTAGCCCATGCTATCACTCTTCTGTTTAGCTTTATCTTCTCTTCTGTTCTTTTTCTGTCTGATAGTTCAGATCCAGTGTCCACCATCACTACTAAATTAATCACAGAATTCAAATGCAGCAGAGAAAGAGCTGATGCACTAATTTTCTGCAATACCAGTCTACAGGGTATAAAAGTTTAAAATGGAATATTAATTTCTGTAAGTTCTGGAGAATTTTTTTCACCAAAGTGCTGGTTAATATTTAAACACTTTGTAGTTTAAATAAATATCAACTTCTGTAATTCCATATGTACTCGTTTTTTTGCTTTTTATCCAAAAAGTTGGAAGTCAATGACTCTCTTTCTCAGGTGTGTGTTTGGGGAAATTTTTATTGTTAGAGTCACTGGTAGACAATACTGAGGTCACACATGAAGCTGTATCTGTAACTATTTTTTTTACTATTGTCTTCTCCTTTTTTTTTTTTTTTACAAGCTCTTAACACGGAGGACACAAGAACCTGCAGCTATCATCACATTTATCAGAAACTCTTGATGCGAGTTCAGGACTGGTCAACAGTGAGGAAAGTTATATCTACTTAAAGTGGACAAGGCCTGATTGTTAAACACCTCACTGACTGTCACAGACTTCACAGGATTTCAAGATATTAATGAAATGTTAACTATGGAGTCAGTCTCAAAGTCAGCCATCACTGTAGTTCACTGTTTGATCTGGTTCTGAATGTTTCACCTAATGCAAACGTGATGTTTTGTTCTCATGCCTCAGTCCATACTGCTCTTTATCCAAGCAATATATTATTATGCTACAAATTATCATTGATCTCTGTATAAATGTACACATTTTCAGATAGAATAAAATGATTCCAGGTATGTAAAGCGGGGAAATTAAGTAGAGATTAGACATTTTTGCATGGAACAGAGTAAACTGTCATAGTGTAAAGCAAAAACAACTACAATGCATTTTTCACTAGCTCTTCTAAACAGTGTTACTTTGTACTACTGTTATTAATGTCAACTGGACCTGATTTTTCAAATGTCCACCATGCAAAATAGTGTTTGACTTTATATGAGACAATTATTATCCTGCTGTGACAGGTTTTAATTTTAAACATGTCAATTATTCCAGGCATTTATGATAAATATTGCAAATATCTGCGTTGACATTATTAAAAGAAAAATTCAATTTTTGAAGGAACTGAAATTATAATTGTGACCAATTCAACTTCACATATCTATAAATGGATTGTGGATAGCTTAAATGAAGCACTAGCCTACCTGTAGATAGAGGAATGATGCTTGCACAGACGGTTTTCTTAAGTCTTGACAAAATCATTTCAATCGTTGAGCACAGCTTCTTCAGGGTGAGCTGAAGAAAAATTTATTTATTTATTAATTTATTCATTCATTCATTCATTAATTTATTTATTTTTAAGTCTGCCCTGCCTTAGATTCACGTGTTGGTCTGAGATGTGAGAAAGAGTCTCTTCCTTTCAACTGTGGAGAAAAAAAAAATATCCAAACACTTCAACCAAAAACTACACGTAGGAACTGACGCAGCATAATCGACCAATTGGATAGGAGACTGTGGTGACGTAACTTCCTGACCGGTAGTTTTGCGGGAAGTTTGGTCCTGACAGTTTAACGGAGAGTCAGAGAAAAACTACAGAAACTACAAAGCACGGTCTGTATTCAGCATTTTTATAAAGTAACGTATGATTGTCTTTTAATTGATGCTGTCGTTATAACCAGAGGAGTCTGTGTTATCAGACGGCGTCAGTTAGCAGCTAACCATGCTAACGTGTTAGCGCGTTAGCATCAGAGCTAATCCACATACATAGAAACACAGTGTTAACGTTAGCATCAGAGCTAATCAGCCTCCATAGAATTACAGTGTTACCGGTCGTTTGGCTAATGTAGCATCCATCCATCTGCTCCACTCGGTTATTCAGCCCTTCAGTTGAAATTCAGGAGCACAGGAGGATGGTTCTAGCCTTGACACAGAGAATATATGGCAGGTGTTTTCTTACAGAGTCAGACAACAACAGGGCTGATCTCAGGATGTGGTTAATTCTGAATAGAGTTAGGATGACAGTATTTTAAGCTTTGGTATAATAAAGGTAGAAATTAAACAGTATGAATCAAACACTGACTTTCTGGGCAGCAATAACGGAGACATGTCCTTCTTTAATACCACACAGCCAACAGCCGAACAGCATCAGAACACAGACTAAACGTTTATGGTTAGAGAAAAGCATTCCCTCTGACTAATTATAAATAAAATAATTATACCTGCGAGTTTCACATATTAAATATTTTCAAAGGCATCAGTCAACAGCTCTGCACTGATAGAAAACAAATAGAGACATGTGTTTGTGGTAGCTTTAATCTGTCAGCCAATTTTCCCAGAACTCAACCCATTTACAGCAACTACCATATGGACTGCCCCCCCCACACACACACACACACACGCACACACACAAACACACACACACGCACACACTCCTTCAGCCAGCCAGGACACAGGTTCAGGTGATGAGGACGGCGTTAATTTTTCCTTTTACGGTTGTCCTGCTGCTTTAGTTGAGCAAACTGGACAGCACTCAGGTCCTTCTGTTTTTTCCATGCGTCAAAAAATCAGGTGCTTCACTCCACTGATGTGTGTTGCAAGGGGAAACAAATCTTGTGTTAAGACAAGAGTGATTGTTTTTATGTATTATGTTTGTTTTTTTCCACACACTTTGGAATATCTTTATCTATTAAAAAAAAAAAAAAAAACATCTCTTCCCCTGCATGGGGATGTGCTATCACAACCCTGTGTGTGTGTGTGTGTGTGTGTGTGTGTGTGTGTGTGTGTGTGTGTGTGTGTGTGTGTGTGTGTGTGTGTGTGTGTGTGTGTGTGTGTATTTCAGATGCCTCCTAAGGCCAAGGCTGCTGGGAAAGGCAGAGCTCCAGCTAAGAGGAAGCTGGCAGAGGAGTTCCCACCTGGAGAGGTCCTCACAGACACTGGAAAGAAGTCCTGGAAGCTGGGGGCTCCTGTTGGACAGGGAGGCTTTGGTCTCATATATCTGGGTCAGTCCGATGTTAAAATGATGTGATTGCATATTTTAAGATTCATTTGTCTTTCTCATCTAAAGGAAAAACTCAAAACACCACAGTGTGTTGTGCTTAGCTTTCCATGTGAACGTGACTTTACGGTGCAGGTTACTTTACATTTCAGCCTGCAAGTGTTAAATGGGAAGCTTCTACAGTAACACAGCCCCTCCTGTTTCTCCTCAGCTGAAGAGAACTCTGCTAAACCTGTGGGAGCAGACGCTCGATACGTGATCAAAGTGGTGAGATTCACCAAACTCTAAACATGATCTGTGACCCATTTACAGGTTTTATCAAACACCACATGTGCTCTCCTAAAACACACATTCAAGATGCTATTCATGTGATGTTTCTACTTTTATTTAAAACAAAAAAGCCATCTTACAGAATACAGTGAGCAGACAGAAGTGATAGTGAGTCAGCACTAGAGCCGGTAAAAGTGTTCTTTGTGCTTTATGAGAATTATCTTTAAGTCATTAATGAGCTGTTTGGGCCAACACCCTCAAAGATCAGACCTTTATGATACAATACGATACGATATGATACGATACGATACACTTTATTGTCCCCTTATAGTAATTTGTCTTGGACTCCAAGAGCTGCACAGATGAAGCTGCAGTTAATAGCACAGAAAACAAAGATATAATTGCATCACCCACAGATATTGCACATACTCGTATTGCACTAGACTCTCATATGAATACTTAAAAAAGAGAGAGAGAAACAGAGAGAAAACACACCATAACATTATTGCAAAACCCAGCTACATATTATGAAACTTTATTTAAAATTCTATCTGAAGTGGTCACAGCTGAGTTTTTAAAGTGATTCAATTTATGTTTAGGGACTCTGTATTCTTCCAGAAAGAAAGAGTTTATACTCAGGGTAAAGGATATGAGAAGGGTCAGATAGAGCCCTCTGTGCTTCCCTGAGAACAGACCACTCATATAAAGGCTGCAGAGAAGTATCTTCAGTCTTCCCTACAACCTTCATGGTGGTCTCCACCAGAAGAGCAACTTTAGATTTTAACTAGACAGAGAGATTACTGAACCAGGCTGACAGCCCATACTGAATAATGCTCTCTAAAACTGCCTGATAAAACAAAAACATGATCTTCTGATCGACACCAAACATCCTGAGTCTGCACAATAAAAACAGTCTTTGCTCTAAACCAGAGGACAGACGAGTAATGTGCCTTTCCCAGCTGAACTGATTATCTAAGTAAATGCCTAGATACCTGTGAGAGCTGACCTGCTTTATTATTTCATCATGGATTTGCAAAGGGGTATGATCACCAAATGAATGAGGGTCGAGTACCATCTCCTCTGTTTTATTTATGGTGAGATAGTTTGCATCACACCAGTGGACAAAAGACTGCACCTCATTAAAGTAGAGTGAGACATCTGAGTCTTTGTACAGGAGCCTGAGGATGACAGTATCATCTGAAAACATGGTTTCAATGGAAGCTGTTGGTGCAATTATTGGTCTAGATGGTAAAAAGGACAGGAGGGCTTACACAGCCCTGACATACACTTGTACTAATGCTTTTTGAGTCAGAGATAATGTTATTAACTCTAATGTTCTGCCTTCTATTAGTTAAAAAAGAATAGAGACACTTAATAATAAAAGGGTTCACCTGGTATCTGAATGGGACTAGTTCAGAAACAGTCCTAATAAAAACCAACAACACAGGCAGAAAAAGAAAAAAAGACAAGATGTGAAATCACTCTTTGTTTTTGTCACAGAAGAATCAGGTCATAAAATGTACAGAGTTTAACGATGTCAGGTGATTTGTTTTATCTGATTTTAGGAAGATCTGATCAATTAGTTTTAAGTTAGAAAACAGTTAGAAACAAGCAGAATTTACCGAACACAATCAAACTCAAGATCAGAGTCTCTGTTACCCCTTTTCGACCAAGCTGGTTCCAGGGCTGGTGCTAGTGCTGGTGTTAGAGCCGGTTCACAGTTGGTTCAAGTGCGAACGGGTTAAGAAGCGTTTGCTTTTCCACAAACGGGTGCCGGCCATGCTGTTTTGCTTTGAAATCCATTGTTTAACTTATTTTCTTCTGTTTCTCTCTTACCCCAACCTCGTCTCTCTTTCGTGTTTTGACTCTGCTTTGGTTGGTCAATAATCCCGCCCCCACCCCCTGACGCCCCCAACGTAACGTGGTTCTTTCTGCTGGCCCAGCAAAGAGTTGGTGCTTCCCAAGCACCGGTTTTGAGAGCCAGCAGCCGGTGCTTAGTCTGTGGAAAACCAAAGAACTGGTGCTACATCTGGCTCTAGCTCCGAACCAGCCCTGGAACCAGCTTGGTCGAAAAGGGGTATGTGAGCAAAGTGTGGCTAACATTAGCAGAGCTAGCTCCAGCAGCCTTCAGTCCTCTTTGCAGGTTCAGCTCCTCATACCTATTTATACATGTATGTGTCAGTTGAACCAGAAGTGTTCATTCTTTAAGACAGAAACCATCTTTAGATGTTTGAACTTGTCCACACGCTGGTCTCTGTTGGGGCATCGTGTTTGCACTGATGATGATCACTGTGTCAACAGGAGCCCAGTGACAATGGCCCTCTGTTCTCTGAACTCAAATTCTACATGAGAGCTGCGAAGCCTGATCTGAGTAAGAGAGCCAGCTCATCACACACACACACACACACACACACACACACACACACACACACACACACACACACAATCTTAGTCTTAGTCTTAGCAGAGTGTCTCAGTGCAAACAAATAAAAGAAAGACAACTTTCTTAATTAAAAAGACACTCTCTTGTATCTGAAGCACAGGGGGTGGGGGGGCCTTTTGTGGGGGATCGTTTTTGCCCCCGGGCCACAGCTTTGCATTTTATATAATAACACTCCAAATGTCAATCTCCCCTGACAATTAACTGTTATATTACTAAGGAACCAAAGGCTCATATTTTATTCATGCTGGAACCTCATGATGTTGGTAAATATTTGTCCCAGCAGCAGATTAGCTTGTGTCTTCCCCTCCATCCTCCTTCCTCCCCCACTCCTCCTTTTATTACTTTGAGCACCATCGCCATCAGATGTGTGTACCTGCCTTTCAGACGCGCTGATGTTTTCACAGATTTATCCCATAACTTCAGATGTTTAGAGCAGAAAAAAGTTCTTCACACACTCCTGATCTTCTTCTTTTCTGCAGTTCAGAGCTGGATGAAGAGTCACAAACTGAAAAGTCTGGGGGTCCCCAGGTACTGGGGCTCAGGTCTACATGAGAGGGGAGGGAGCAGGTAAGACCAGGATCAGGACTGCTTCTGTTAAATCATAGAGATCATTACCCTCCCTCCACACACAGACACGTTTTTAACCTGCTTCACCCTGTATGTTTTACTTGTACCTGCAGGTACAGGTTCATGGTTATTGACAGACTCGGCACAGACCTGCAGAAGAAGTTTGAAGAAGGTGGAAAAAGGTTTTCCAGAAAACTGGTGCTGCAGCTCGGCCTTCGTCTGGTTGGTTCACTCATCATAAGTTGGATTCTTTGAGTGGATGTTTATAACAAGGGCTGCAAAAATCTGTGAAACTTTCCATGGGAATTTTAAGAAATCAACGAGAATTTATATTAACTACATTAACCTGGTTGTAATCAAATATATATGAATATTAAACATTTTGTTTTTATAAGCAGACATGTGCAAACATGTAATGCATTATTCTGACAGGGTACCCGTGGGGTCTGAAAAAGGCTTAAAACAACTAAAATCCAATCATTTTAATTTAAGGCCCTAAAATATCTAAGATTCTCTCAAAGTCTCATTGAATTTCTTAAATGCAATTTGAAAGGTCTCAAAGATGATTTAACTTTAATTCAAAACAAATGCACAGTAGCGCAGCTGTTAGTGCTGTTGCTTCACAGCAAGAAGGTTGCCAGTTTGAATCCTGGTTTGGGAACGGTGTGCCTTTGTGTGTGGAGTTAGCATGTTCTCACGGTGCATGTGTGGGTTCTCTTCAGGTACTCCAGCTTCCTCCCACAGTCCAAAAACATGCTCATCAGGTTAACTGGTGATTCTAAATTGCCTGTAGGTGTGAGTGTGAAAGGTTGTCTGTCTCTATGTGTCAGCCCTGTGATTGGCTGGAGACCAGTCCAGGGTGTACCCCACCTCTCACCATAAGACAGCTGGGATAGGCTCCAGACACCCATGACCCTGAATAGGACAAGCGGTATAGAAGATGAATGAAGGAATAAATAAATGAATGAACGAATGAATAAATGAATGAACTAGAAAGATGAAATGCTGACACTGCCAATGCAACTGAAAAAGCATGCAAAATGTAACTGCTGAAAACAGTGAAGGTCATCAGAAAATGTTCAACATGTGAAATGAAATTGCTGAAAGTTGTAAAAGTCAGCTGAAAATATGAGACTGTGAAGTCAAATCGCAGAAAGCACCTTAATGTTGTGCAGAGGCTGTTCAATGTAAGAAGGTGAAATCAGAGGCTGAAACTCTGATATTGGTGAAGAGCATAAAAATGACAAAACAGCACAGGCAGTACAACAAGTTTAAGGTATGTTAGCAGAGCAGTATTATAAAGAAACATGACAGAAAAGTTGGAAGAAAGTCAAATTTAGAATGATTGAGAAGCATGTAGCTCTGATGTTCTGAGTGAGGGAGTCTGAAGACTGAAGGATTTGGATCAATATTTTAAAAATTATGTTTTGAAGAATAGTACTTTCTTGTATTGTTTCTACACATATTAAAAAATGTGTATTAATGCATTAATGAAATTAATTAATTAGCATTAATTGAAATGCTGTGTCAGCATTTCAACATAATTGATACGAATGCATAGACTTAAGTTTCGCTTTCAAATGCTTTGTTTTTTTTAAAGATGCCATTACAACAACAACACCATAATGGAACCAAAGTACCTGAGCAGTCCGTTCAGAATGTATTGAGCACAACCAGCTACTATTCTGTGCATGCACAGCGGTGTGGTACAGCCTTAAGTCTGTGGTTACAGCTGAGCTGTAAACAAATTCAAATACTTTGCGAGTAATCTGGTTCCTCTGATTTTCCTTCATGTCCATTATAATTTTTTTTAGAAACTGAGGCCAAAACACAGAAAGAAATAGTTATTTTTATCACAATAGCATAAATTAATATTAATGCTTCAAAGAATGAAAGTCTTCACGGAGATGCCCTGAGAGCACTTTGAAAAGGCAGAATTATTTTTCTGCATCTCTTGTGATGATTGTGACATTTTTCTGGACTCTCTGTCTCACACACAGCGGGCTTGTCTCTGTGCATGCATGTGCGTATGTGCACTCACTTGTTTGTGTCTGTGCATCGGGGTGGAACTCAGGACGTGCACAATTCAGAGAGCAGAGGAGAGTTGTGAATGCTTAACCATCGCATCATATAAATCAGATCATTAGCATGAGGCTGTTTAGTCTGTTAAATGAAAGAACAGGGTATAGCTCTGATCTATGAGAGGTATGCCCCTCATCTAGTTCAGAGCGCAGAGTCCTTTTCTCTGCACTCTGCCCTCCCTCTCCTGCGCTCTGTGCGTCTCCCTCTCCAAGCAGGTTTCCCACAGTCACCGCGGCCTGGGTCATTTCTCGTGCGCGCATCACACACTGTACAAATCACTATCTGTGGGTCTTTTTCAGATATTTTGAAATACGTCAGCCCTTTATTAAGAACATGCGGGCTGTGTTTGTAGCTGGTGTTAACACAACATGCTGTTTCAGTGATAAAAGTCTTTCAGCCGAAAATTTTCTGTGGCTGAAATTTCAGTGCATACCTAGAAATGGGTCTTAAATTGTTTTCATCATGGTCTTTAAAAGTCTTTAAGTCTTAAGTTTGACTTGCTGAAACCTGCAGAGACCTTGTTTTAAATCTAGTTGATAACAAGAAAAAAAAAATCAAAATGTATTCAAGCTGATGGAAACAAATCCCTGAAATTTGCCAAAATTCCCATGGAAATTTTTAGGAACTATCTTGAAATTTACGTGAAATGTTCCATCCTCTGCAACCCTAATTATAAGTGGACTAGAATAAAGAGATGATGACAAAGTAATGAGACCTAAAACAGGTTTAAGGCTGTCATAAAAACATCTGGAAATGTCAGAGGGCTGTGCAGATTGTCTGCTGGTGGGAACATTTGTGTCTGTCGGCCGTCATAAAGCCTGATCATGTTTATGTCCGTATGTTATCTCCGCTCAGCTCAGCTCTACACATGTCTCTGCATTGATTGTCCTGTGTGGATCCTCATCTTTCAGCACATATGTGACGTGAAATCTGTGTGTTGTCTTGTTTAGTTGGACACCCTGGAGTACATCCATGAACATGAGTATGTCCACGCCGACATCAAGGCATCAAACCTCATGCTGAGCTACAGTGATCCCAACCAGGTGAGAGTGAAACGGAGCGCCACGTCCCTGAAAACATCACGTCCCTGAAAAGATCACGTTGTGTTTGTGGACGTCCAAAAGAAAAGGTCCTGATATGGTCCTGAAAACATCCAGAGTTGCTGTTTTTGATGCTTTTCTGACGGAGGTGCTGCTCTGACCTCAGATCTGCTTATGAGAGCAGGAAATGATTGTTTCTCATCATAACACACTTGTGCTGCTTCATTAGATTCAATTAAGGCCTGCAGAGGAGTATGTGTGTGTGTCTGTGAGTGTGTGCGTCTCAAACGGGGAGATTAGATAGCAGCAGCTAAGAGCTTTCTGCAGCAAACAAGGCAGGGGCAAATATTAAATTTGAAGATGAATAATGTATCATTGGTGCTGTTATTAAAGAGCTATTTATAAATGACAATTTAAAAACAGCCCCTCGGGACCTTAATGCTAGGTGAGGTTGTTTTGTTTTTTTTGCAGCTAAATTATTGTAATGCTCCCCCTGGAGTTGTTTGGATGGAGCTTTGCTTTTATTGCTGTCTCTCTCTTTATTAGGGCTAATAACTAACTGTATATAAGCCCAGAAATTAGACTTTAAACCTCAGAGCGAGGACCGATCTGCTCCCCGTGCTCACACTCCCTGCTCGCTCTGTGCTGCAGACGCAGAAACATTTACACACAGAGGGTTGAATCCTGCTCACTGACTCTGTGTGTGTGGTGTGTGTGTGTGTCTTGTAGGTAGGTTTATTTGGTGGATTACGGGTTGGCATACAGATACGCTCCTGATGGAGTCCTGAAAGACTACAAAGAAGATCCTAAGAGATGTCACGATGGCACAATCGAGTTCACCAGCATCGACGCACACAAAGGAGCCTGTAGTTACACACACACACACTCACACACACACAAAGATGATAAAGCTGTTTAAATAGTTTCATGTGTGAATGTGGCTATGTCAGGCTCAGTGATACATTCTTGTCTTCCGGCTCCCTGCTGCAGCCCCTTGCAGGCGCAGTGACCTGGAGATCCTGAGTTATTGCATGGTGCAGTGGCTCTGTGGACGTCTGCCCTGGGAGGACAAACTGCAGGACCCGCTATACGTCAGGGACTCCAAGATCAGGTGAGAGTCACACCTGCAGCCACCGCTCACACGTCAGACGGTTCACCGTAACTGACATAAAGCACGTAGAATCAGGCAGGAGGAAGTTTGAAATGTGTCAGATACATTTTAAAATGTTGTTTCTGCAGGAGTCAAGAAAAAATACCTGAATTTATGACCAAGTGCTTCTCCTCCCAGGAAAAGCCAGGTGAGACACACACACACACACACACACACACACACACACACACACACACACACACACACACACACACACACACACACACACACACACACACACACACACACACACAGGGGTGAATATTTTGGTTTATTAGTAGCTCTGATTTCAAACTCAACTCTGATGGAGCTTTAAAGAGCGATCCGTGCACAGAGAAGCTTCTGATCATGAGATCATGAGTTTCCTCTCACCTCCTTCTCTTTGTCACCCTAAATCAGGAAGATCTCGAACAACACTGTAAATCTTTGGATTTTAAAGTGCTCCTTGGGCTTTTATTTTATTTGAGGACTTCTCATCCTTTTTACTTTGAAGTGTGATCTTTTTATCTCCCTGACCTTATTATTGTTTTTCTCTGTTTGTTTGTTTGTTTGTTAGGCTGCTTATTTATTGTGAGTTTGTTTTAATAAACTCTATCTGATTTATTTGAGCTCACAGGATGATAAAGCACATATAACGTCCTCTTTCAGCTGTTCACAGGCTTTTATTTTGAAAAGATGAATTCTTGTGTTACAGATGAGATCCAGAGGTTTATGGAGGAAGTTCAGTCTCTGGACTATCAGGACAAACCTGCATATGAGAAACTCCGCTCCATCCTGCAGGCCGGATTGAAATCCATCCAGGCCAAAGATGACGGGAAACTGGAGTTCACAGCTGTTAATGGAAGCACACCTGCACGGGTGAGGTTAAAAAAAGAACAGGTTTAACCTCTCTGAGGAGTCTGACCTCAAGTCTTCACATCAGCACCTGAACAGAGACAGAGGAGGACCAGGTGAAGGTCTGACTCAGAGTCTTTACCTGACGATGTTTCCTTTGCTTCTGTTTGACACATTTGAATTATTTCAGTTTGTTTCATTTCCAGATGAAAAAAAACCTCCTCACAGGGTCCAAAAACTGAATCAGTTTATGATTTAATGTCTGTGAACAAACTGCTTAAGTGAGGGTTGACGTCAGGTAGAAAGAACACAGAGCTTTACTTCTACTAAATCCAGACTGATTCTCTCCTTCCATCATCCTCTGCTTCCTCTCTCGCTCTCTCTCTGTCTCTCTCTGTCTCTGTCTCTCTCTCTCTCTCTCTCTCTCTCTCTCTCTCCTGCTCTCTGGCCCTCTCTGCATATGGAAAAAGTCACCGGGGAGGTGGCGTTGCCAGCTGAAGGGTTACCGGGCCCTGGTGCTGGTTATTGTATGTAATTATCTCTACAATCTGTTCACCTCAGCGGGCGCCGCGCGGTGATCATGAGGTAGACATTTACACATTGGAGGAATAAAGGGTTGTTATGGAGGTTTAGGAGGGAGGACACACAGAGGAGGGGGGGGGGGTTGTGGAGACAGGGAGACAGGACTCTCACAGACCAAACAGGAGCAGTGATTTCTGCAGAGATCCTGAATTTACAGGAGATGAATAAATGATTTTTACTTCCCTCTTCTGGATTCTGCACCGACCAGGATCCTGAAAACAGATGAACTGGAGTGAGAAATAATCCAGAGCTCTAGGACAGAACAGGGGAAGCTTTTCTGTTGGTTTATGGTTTGGAGAGCAGAGTACACGAAGGATTTAACGTCTGAGTGACGATCCTCTTCTCTCTGTAAGGGTCAGGACTAAACACTGTCTCATCTGTCTGATTTCAAATGTACACTGATCTATTTCAAGACTAACCATAAACTGGCTAACTGAAGGAACTCACCTGCATTTTGAACACGTCCTGATGTAAGTGAGAGTCTGCATGCTCTGCTTTCAGAAAACCACAAAGAGGAAGACCGACGCAAAGGAGACAGAAAGTGAGACTGAAAGAAGTCCTGTCAAGAAAAAGAGAGCTACCAAGAAGAGAGGTAGGTGTCTGAGTTTACACACACACACCTGAGCTTATTCTCTTTGTATACAGACATTTTCACAGCATCAGCCTTTTCTATGGTGGCCCTGGAGGTCAGAGGCTCAAACACTTACAGAAATCTTGTGCGGGAAAAGGATATTTCAGAAAACCTAAAGCATGAGACGTCCCTCCTCCTGTTATTCTCACATTCAGTTAAAAAGTTTTTATTGTTGTGAAGTGTTTGAGCCTGTGACCTTCAGGGGCTCCATTTCATTCACACATTTTTACTGTAGTCGCTGTTTCTGAGTCAGTCACTGTAGAAACCTGCCCCAGTGTCTCCAGCAGAGCAGACAGGCAGGGAGCAAAGGTTTCAGACCGTCAGGTGTCAGAGGGGGACAGTCAGGGGTGGAGAAGCCGTCTCCATGGGGGGTTAAGGTCCTCTTTAACGCTCATGAACTTTCCCTGCAGAGGTGAATGGAGAGACAAGTCCCAAAAAGACCTCCAGATCAAAGAAACCCCCCAACACCAAGAAACAGGGAGACCCCAAATCCAGACTGGTGGAGATGGGGACCCAGACCTCACCAGGACTGGCTAAGAGAGGGAGGCCCAAGAAGACCGGCCCATAATCCCTGTGGTGGTTTTTGCACTCCTGTCCTTTTATATCCAGCTCTTTCTGTTACGCACTGATGGATGGTGGTTTTTATGTGTTTGATGTGTTGTAAACAGATTTATTGTAATAAAGAGGAAGTCAAATTGTTCTTTTGTTTGTGATGAAAAGTTTCAGGCTCAGAGAGAAAACTGCAGCTCTCAGGTTTATACTCCACACTCACTCCAGAATATCATAGATCAGATCAGTACCCTGTTCTTTTATCTTTTCTTTAACAGACTGAACAGCCTCATGTTAATGATCTCATTGATATGACAGGATGGTTAAGCCTTCACAACTCCTCTGCTCTCTGTATCACACACGGCAGAGTTCCACCCTGACGCGTTCACAGACACATGGGCACACACACACACACACACACAGATGAAAACACTCCATAAAGTGGACAGAGAGTCCAGAAAATGGTGTCATAACCATCAAAAGAGATGCAGAAAAAAAAATCTGCCTTTTTTTACAGCAGCCATCTCTGTACAGACAGCATTTTTTAAAAATTTTTTAAAACTTTTTTTGTTGTTTTTTTTATTCTTTGAAGCATTAATATGAATTTATTCAATGGTACCAATAAGTGGCATAATCATTTCTTTGGGTTTTGGCCTTGGTTTCTTCATTTTCAGTTTCAGACAAAAATTTTAATTCTAGTGCATCCCTAATCAGATTATCTAAACTTGGGTGTGCTGTGGCCTTTAAACCAGGCTCAGGTGGTACTTAAGGGTCCAAAGTGAGCCAAGAAAGTCTCCCCCACACCATGAGACCAGCAGCAGCAGGCTGAAGAGTGGATCCAAGGCAGGATGGATCCAGACTTTCATGTTGGTTACTCCAAACTCTGAGTCCACCATCTGAACGTTGAGCAGAAATCCAGACTCATCAGACCAGGAGAGGTTCTTCAGTCTTATGGTCCAGTTTTGGTGAGCCCGTGTGGATTGTAGCCTCAGTTTCCTGGTCTTAGCTGACAGGAGGGTCACCCGGTGTGGTCTTCAGCTGCTGTAGCCCATCTGCTTCAAAGTTGGATGTGTTGTGGGTTCAGAGATGGTCCTCTTCTAGCATCAACCAAACAGAAACTCTGGGACCATTCTCTATAAACCCTAGAGATGGTTGTGGGTTCAAATCCCAGTAGATCAGCAGTTTGTCAGATACTCGTTCAGAGTCTCTTAAATCCCCTTTCTTCTCCATCCTGATGCTCAGTTTGACCTTCAGCAGCTCGTCTTCATCAGGTCTACATGACTAAATGCTGACGAGCTGCTGCCCTGTGATTGGCTGGTTAGACATCAGAGTTAATGAGCAGATGAACCTGATGCAGAGGGAGGAGAGCAGGCAATGCCCCTGATGTTACATACGAACACTTTGAAAGTCCTGAATGTGTCAGGGTTAAATTTAAACTTCACTTCTATCCAGTCAGCCTGCTCTGCTTCTGTCTGAGAGCTGCAAGGCTGCTGACACGACGTCCATCTCCCCCCCATACACTGCTGTCCTCAACACACATGCACACACATTCTTCAGAGGAAGACATCATCACTAATATCGGTGCTGTGAGGGCCCTCAGGGGCCCCTGTGGCAGCTCTTGGCTCTCCATCGATTGTTCCAGCCTCTTCAGGAGTAAAGAGCCCCCCTCCCTGCCACACACACACACTGACCTCAGGGTGCCACAAACAGTAGGGGGCAGCAGTACATAATAATAGCAAATAAGTGTGTGTGTGTGTGTGTGAGAGAGAGAGAGAGTGATGCAGGGTGAAGAGGACAGCACTTAAACACAACAGCAGCATCTCTGCTCCTGAGGAGGGAGGAGGGCAGGCTTTCACCCCACCCCGGCGCAGCGTGTCATCCAGCGCGCACCCCTGCAGGAAGTTGTTGTCCATCTGTTTGCTGCGGTCGGACCGTGAACGCCTCACAGCGGTCGCCTAACCACCCTGAGCAACCCCACCCCCCAAGCCTGCACGCCAATAACTCGATAAAGCGTTTCCCAGCCGGAGGCTTCCTGTGTTTGTAACAATTGTCAGTGTTTTGGTGGGAGGGGAGCCAAAGTGTTCAGACTCAAATTTAGGGGACCGCTCAGGCAGGTTCAGGGTCCAAAGAGTCCAGAGAGAGAGAGAGAGAGAGAGAGAGAGAGAGAGAGGGATCCTCCACTCTGCAGGGACCCCCGTCTGAAAGATACCCATCTGAGGAAGAGTCCACAGCAGAGCAGAGACGAGTCAGACATTCAGGAGCAACCTCTGCTGCTGAGACTGAGATTGGTCCAGAAAGAGGTCCAGACGGGTCCAGAGACCTGTAGGTAGTCAGTGACCCTGTTTGTTTGACAGTGTTCCAGATTCAGAGCAGATCACTCTAACAGAGTTTTAGACTAACAGCTCAAACAATTCTAAAGTCTTATTAATCAAAGCATCTGTACCCTGATGCCCCCCCCCACAGCATGGCCCCCCAGGTGAGAGTTTCAGTGTGAACGCAGATTTTTTTTCTCTGCATTTCTATGCATGTGTTCAGTAACAGGAAACTCACAGCTGAAAGTGGAGTTTCTCTCATTGTTTGGTATAAATCAGTCTTATAACCCTGACCCTGTGTCAGAGGCCTCCTGCGCCCCGTTTCCACATCCTCGTCTCTTCCATCGTCACAGCTTAGACTGTAAATCTGCTTTTCACCCTCCAGCCTCCTCCAGACTGGCAAAGTCAAGCAGAAACTCTGCCTCTTTCACCACCTCCCCCCAAAAAGTGGAATAAAACTCTAAAACAGCCTCAATCATCCACAGCCTCCTCCTCCTCCTCCTCCTCCTCCCCCTCCTCCTCCTCCTGAAACTCGGGATGAAAAGATGCGATAGAAAATTTCACTGTTTGTGCTGTAATTTAGGCCCTGCTCCTCGCTTATTGTCAGAAAAACAGCCCCCCGCTCCCTGAAGACAAAAACAGAAATATGCACAGCGGCTCCAGGTGTGTGGGGGGGTGTATTTGGGGGTGTGTTGGGGTGAAGTTACGGTACATTTGCTGCTGTAGTTGTGTGTAAATATTAGAAAGCAGCAGGTTCCTGGCGTGAAGAGAAGCCAGCCGGAGCGGCGGTGCGAAGACGGTCGTCCTTATCGGTTTTGTGTTCAGACGGCGGTGTGCTCCCGCTGTTTGTAATCTGCAGCCGCCGCTGTGAGCAAAACTGGACAGGCATTTATTGTCCCAGCAGGAGGACGCCTGACAAGAGAATGTTAAACACTCTGCTACCTGCAATTTCCAAAAGGCGATAGCAGACATGATAAAATGTACACACAGCGCTAATTTAGCTCTCTTCTTTCTGCAGAGGAGCAGAGAAAAGATTCATGATGATTATCCATGTTGTCTGTGTCTGCGTGTGTGTGTGTGTGAGAGAGAGAGAGAGAGTGTGTGTGTGTTTGTGTGTCTCGGTGACTCTTCCTGCAGCAGCAGAGTCAGCTCAGGCCGGCCAACAATGAGATGGAGCTTTAATTTAATTCAGGACTGTCCAACTCAGACAGTTTCCAGGACACTTTGATGAATCATGAGCCAAAGAAATGAAGATCTGTCTCTACAACAGCCTTTAAAACTCTGGGACTCCTCTACTACAGAGCCATGCTGTTGTGGTCCTGCAGAGTGTGTTTTGTCCTGGTCTCTCTGAGACCTATAAGGTCTTCCTGAAAGAGTCTGGATGGCAGCACGTGTTGCTCCTGAACCTGTATGTTGATAGTGCTCTGATTCTCTGATGCTTGTTTTCCATCTGCTCATCTCTCAGCAGTAACAGCTCTTTATGTGCAGCCTGTCTGGATGGTTCAGCTCAGTATTAGTCCAACAAACCTTTACAGGAGCCAAGAAAACATCTGATTTTCAAAGCCTGTCCCACTGTGGCTCCACTCTGGCTTTGCTCTGGCCCTGCTCTTGCTCTGCTCTGGATCTGATCTAGTTTTGCTCTGGCACTGTGCTGGCTATAATCTGTCTCTGCTCTGGCCCTACTCTTGCTCTGCTCTGGCTCTGCTCAGGCTTTGCTCAGGCTTTGCTCTGGCTTTGCTCTGGCTTTGCTCAGGCTTTGATCTGGCTTTGCTCTGGCCCTGCTCCTGCTCTGCTGTGGCTCCACTCTGGCTTTGCTCTGGCTCTGCTCAGGCTTTGCTCTGGCTCTGCTCAGGATTTGCTCTGGCTCTGCTCAGGATTTGCTCAGGCTTTGCTCTGGCTTTGCTGTGGCTCCACTCTGGCTTTGCTCTGGCTTTGCTCAGGCTTTGCTCTGACTCTGCTGTGGCTCCACTCTTGCTTTGCTCAGGCTTTGCTCTGGCTCTGATCTGGCTCTGCTCAGGATTTGCTCTGCTCAGGCTTTGCTCTGGCTCTGCTCAGGCTTTGCTCTGGCTTTGCTCAGGCTTTGCTCAGGATTTGCTCTGGCTCTGATCCGGCCCTGCTCTTGCTCTGATCTTGCTCTGCTGTGGCTCCACTCTGGCTTTGCTCTGGCCCTGCTCTTGCTCTGCTCTGCTCTGGCTGTGCTCTGGCTTTGCTCTGGCTCTGATCTGGCCCTGCTCTTGCTCTGCTCTTGCTCTGCTCTGGCCCTGCTCTTGCTCTGCTCTGGCTGTGCTCTGGCTCTGCTCAGGATTTGCTCTGGCTCTGCTCTGGCTCTGCTCTGGCGCTGCTCAGGCTTTGCTCTGGCTCTCCTATGGCTCTGCTCTGGCTC
This sequence comes from Labroides dimidiatus, assembly GCA_030710495.1. Classification (NCBI taxonomy): domain Eukaryota; kingdom Metazoa; phylum Chordata; class Actinopteri; order Labriformes; family Labridae; genus Labroides; species Labroides dimidiatus. The sequence continues at coordinate 29,013,182 of CM061156.1, forward strand.
TGCTCAGGCTTTGCTCAGGCTTTGCTCTGGCTTTGCTCAGGCTTTGATCTGGCTTTGCTCTGGCCCTGCTCCTGCTCTGCTCTGGCTCTGCTCAGGCTTTGCTCTGGCTCTGCTCAGGCTTTGCTCTGGCTCTGCTCAGGATTTGCTCTGGCTCTGCTCAGGCTTTGCTCTGGCTCTGCTCAGGATTTGTTCTGGCTCTGCTCAGGATTTGCTCAGGCTTTGCTCTGGCTTTGCTGTGGCTCCACTCTGGCTTTGCTCTGGCTTTGCTCAGGCTTTGCTCTGACTCTGCTGTGGCTCCACTCTTGCTTTGCTCAGGCTTTGCTCTGGCTCTGATCTGGCTCTGCTCAGGCTCTGCTCTGGCTCTGCTCAGGCTTTGCTCTGGCTCTGCTCAGGCTTTGCTCTGGCTCTGCTCAGGCTTTGCTCTGGCTCTGCTCAGGATTTGCTCTGGCTCTGCTCAGGATTTGCTCAGGCTTTGCTCTGGCTTTGCTGTGGCTCCACTCTGGCTTTGCTCTGGCTTTGCTCAGGCTTTGCTCTGACTCTGCTGTGGCTCCACTCTTGCTTTGCTCAGGCTTTGCTCTGGCTCTGATCTGGCTCTGCTCAGGCTCTGCTCTGGCTCTGCTCAGGCTTTGCTCTGGCTCTGCTCAGGCTTTGCTCTGGCTTTGCTCAGGCTTTGCTCAGGATTTGCTCTGGCTCTGATCCGGCCCTGCTCTTGCTCTGATCTTGCTCTGCTGTGGCTCCACTCTGGCTTTGCTCTGGCCCTGCTCTTGCTCTGCTCTGCTCTGGCTGTGCTCTGGCTTTGCTCTGGCTCTGATCTGGCCCTGCTCTTGCTCTGCTCTTGCTCTGCTCTGGCCCTGCTCTTGCTCTGCTCTGGCTGTGCTCTGGCTCTACTAGCTTTGCTCTGGCTCTGCTCTGGCTCTGCTCTGGCGCTGCTCAGGCTTTGCTCTGGCTCTCCTATGGCTCTGCTCTGGCTCTGCTCAGGCTTTGCTCAGGCTTTGCTCTGGCTTTGCTCAGGCTTTGATCTGGCTTTGCTCTGGCCCTGCTCCTGCTCTGCTCTGGCTCTGCTCAGGCTTTGCTCTGGCTCTGCTCAGGCTTTGCTCTGGCTCTGCTCAGGATTTGCTCTGGCTCTGCTCAGGCTTTGATCTGGCTTTGCTCTGGCCCTGCTCCTGCTCTGCTCTGGCTCTGCTCAGGCTTTGCTCTGGCTCTGCTCAGGATTTGCTCTGGCTCTGCTCAGGCTTTGCTCTGGCTCTGCTCAGGATTTGCTCAGGCTTTGCTCTGGCTTTGCTGTGGCTCCACTCTGGCTTTGCTCTGGCTTTGCTCAGGCTTTGCTCTGACTCTGCTGTGGCTCCACTCTTGCTTTGCTCAGGCTTTGCTCTGGCTCTGATCTGGCTCTGCTCAGGCTCTGCTCTGGCTCTGCTCAGGCTTTGCTCTGGCTCTGCTCAGGCTTTGCTCTGGCTTTGCTCAGGCTTTGCTCAGGATTTGCTCTGGCTCTGATCCGGCCCTGCTCTTGCTCTGATCTTGCTCTGCTGTGGCTCCACTCTGGCTTTGCTCTGGCCCTGCTCTTGCTCTGCTCTGCTCTGGCTGTGCTCTGGCTTTGCTCTGGCTCTGATCTGGCCCTGCTCTTGCTCTGCTCTTGCTCTGCTCTGGCCCTGCTCTTGCTCTGCTCTGGCTGTGCTATGGCTCTACTAGCTTTGCTCTGGCTCTGCTCTGGCTCTGCTCTGGCTCTGCTCTGGCGCTGCTCAGGCTTTGCTCTGGCTCTCCTATGGCTCTGCTCTGGCTCTGCTCAGGCTTTGCTCAGGCTTTGCTCTGGCTTTGCTCAGGCTTTGATCTGGCTTTGCTCTGGCCCTGCTCCTGCTCTGCTCTGGCTCTGCTCAGGCTTTGCTCTGGCTCTGCTCAGGCTTTGCTCTGGCTCTGCTCAGGATTTGCTCTGGCTCTGCTCAGGCTTTGATCTGGCTTTGCTCTGGCCCTGCTCCTGCTCTGCTCTGGCTCTGCTCAGGCTTTGCTCTGGCTCTGCTCAGGATTTGCTCTGGCTCTGCTCAGGCTTTGCTCTGGCTCTGCTCAGGATTTGCTCAGGCTTTGCTCTGGCTTTGCTGTGGCTCCACTCTGGCTTTGCTCTGGCTTTGCTCAGGTTTTGCTCAGGATTTGCTCTGGCTCTGATCCGGCCCTGCTCTTGCTCTGATCTTGCTCTGCTGTGGCTCCACTCTGGCTTTGCTCTGGCCCTGCTCTTGCTCTGCTCTTGCTCTGCTCTGGCTGTGCTCTGGCTTTGCTCTGGCCCTGCTCTGGCCCTGCTCTTGCTCTGCTCTGGCTTTGCTCTGGCTTTGCTCTGGCTTTGCTCTGGCTCTGATCTGGCCCTGATCTGGCCCTGCTCTTGCTCTGCTCTGGCTGTGCTCTGGCCCTGCTCAGGCTTTGCTCTGGCTCTGCTCAGGCTTTGCTCTGGCTTTGCTCAGGCTTTGCTCTGGCTCTGCTCTGGCTCTGCTCTGGCCCTGCTCTGGCTCTGCTCTGGTGGGCTCGTGGTTGCTGTCATTCATCAGACGGTTTGTTAGCCGGCTCCTCTGATTATCCTCTAATTGCTGTTTCATGGCCCAAGGTGTAAATGACTTCATAAATGTGTCCACACAGGTTTATTTCCTCCTAATGGCTCTCTCAGCATGGCAGCCATTAGCCGCTGTGACCCGTTTATGGAGCCATCACTCACACACACACTAACAGAGAGAGACTTCACCTCCTGACAGATTCTCTGGCTCCACTGGATCATTGAGAAAAAAAATCATATTTCTGAGATATACTTTAAAGGATTCAAGGAACAAGCAGCTCTGGAGAAGAAAGAATAAGACTGATGTGGCTGAGCTAACCATGCATTTGTGGTGTAACCAGTACACAGTAAGTCTTAATGTACTCACAATCCATTTCTCTAGATCTCACTCCAAAGTAAAGCTACTGCTTTGTCTTGAGTAAGGGTTCATCTTTTCTACTATCTCATGATTTTGATTTTAATCTCATAATTATGATTTTATTATCTCATAATTTTGACTTTTTTTCCTCATAGTTATAACTTAATATGGCCATGATGGGCTACCATAGCGTTCAGAGGTTAAAGCGGATTTAAAAGTGATGATGCTGCAGATACAGAGGACAGACCAGGAGAAGTATTGGTGCAGATTTTCTACATCTGGGTCCATCGCTCACCTGATCAAGCATCTCTGCAGCAGCATGAGCCGAAGTACCTAAGCTCAGGCGCTCAGACACACGTCCTTATGAATACGCTTCATGATACTCCAGATAAAATAAGTTCTCACTCAAAAATGAACCCATACAGATCAGAGAGGTTCTCCAGACAGTGACTCCTCCATAAATGACTGAACTTAAGCAGAGAGAGGTTAGAAAACCTAGAGCCACTATTTCAAACCTTATCAACATGATTCAACACACAGTCAGCTGATCCTGATCCTGGTTCTTAGGGTAAGTGTAAACCCTCTGGTGGTCTGTTTGTGTCCTTGGATCTGTCCTCTCAGCTGATCCTGGTTTCTGCAGATCTTTACTGAAAAAGCTAAAACAGCACAGAGTCAATCTGTAAACCCTCTTTAAACCTAATAACACCTCTTTAATCTCTCATCATGCTCTTTTTGTTTGTCCCCCCTCTCACGTCTCTGCTCTCAGACCCTCAGACAGTCTCTGTGTCATGAGGGGGGTGCTCTCAGTCATGGGGGAGCCTCTTTGTTCCTCTTGAAGTGCTTCAGAGTCCGCCTGCTAGACTGGCCTCAGGCAGCGCTCCCTCCGACCGGCCTGAGCAGAGCAGGTTTGTTGTCTCCGTGGGGACGTTGTGCTCAGTCAGCTGACACTGAGGGCCGGTGGGGAGCCCCGGGCAACAGCCCAACGTGGGGCCACAGAACTATGTTGTGGTAAAAGTGTGTGAGTTCAGGAACATCAGAGCTGCGGTTGACCAGAGAACAGATCCTACCTGATGAGACAGTCCTCCATTCTCTGTCCTCCACCCTCTGTCCTCCATCCTCTGTCCTCCACCCTCTGTCCTCAGTCCTCTGTCATCAATCCTCCATCCTCTGCCATCCATCCTTAGTCCTCTGCCCTCTGCCCTCTGTCCTCCGTCCTCAGTCCTCCACCCTCTGTCCTCCACCCTCTGTGCTCAGTCCTCCATTCTCTGTCCTCAGTCCTCCATCCTCTGTCCTCCACCCTCTGTCCTCCACCCTCTGTCCTCAGTCCTCTGTCATCAATCCTCCATCCTCTGCCATCCATCCTTAGTCCTCTGCCCTCTGCCCTCTGTCCTCCGTCCTCAGTCCTCCACCCTCTGTCCTCCACCCTCTGTGCTCAGTCCTCCATTCTCTGTCCTCAGTCCTCCATCCTCTGTCCTCCACCCTCTGTCCTCCACCCTCTGTCCTCAGTCCTCTGTCATCAATCCTCCATCCTCTGCCATCCATCCTTAGTCCTCTGCCCTCTGTCCTCTGTCCTCAGTCCTCCACCCTCTGTCCTCCACCCTCTGTCCTCAGTCCTCTGTCATCAATCCTCCATCCTCTGCCATCAATCCTTAGTCCTCTGCTTTCTGTCCTCTGTCCTGAGTCCTCTGTCCTGAGTCCTCCACCCTCTGTCCTCCATCCTCTGTCCTCTATCCTCAGTCCTCTGTCCTCCATCCTCTGTCCTCAGTCCTCCACCCTCTGTCCTCTGTCCTCAGTCCTCTGCCCTCAGTCCTCCACCCTCTGTCCTCCACCCTCTGTCCTCCACCCTCTGTCCTCTGTCCTCTTTCCTCAGTCCTTTGTCCTCAGTCCTCCATCCTCTGCCCTCGATCCTCTGTCCTGGCTGCTGATTGAGATAAAAAAAAAGTCTCCAGAGGAGACTGTGGATCAGTGGTAGAGTTGTCGTCTCTTAATCGGAAAGTCAAGGGTTTGATTCCCAGCTCCTGCAGTCACATGTCGAAGTGTCCTTGAGCAAGACACTGAACCCCAAATTGCTCTCACTGTTGTTCAGTGGTGTGTGCATGGGTATGAATGATTAGCTAAAACTGATGGTTTCTAGCCTCCTCCCATCAGTGTGTTAATGTGATGTGGATGGGTGAATGAGATTAGCAGTGTAAAGCGCTTTGAGTGGTCAGACAGACTAGAAAAGCACTATATAAGTACCGGTCCATTTACCATTTACCATTACTTAAAAGAGATGCCCATGTCTGGTATTAGCCAATAAGCTTATATGTGAACCATGTGATCACAGTGTTAAAATGAACCAGAAACACTTACTTTTATCTCATTTTCCAACAACACTGACTGACAGAGAAGCTTCATAGAGCTGAGACTCAAAGTCCAAGTCAACAACAAACGTGTCAAGACACGTGCATCACTTTCAAGTGTCCTCTGGAAACACTTCCATTGTGTTGTGGTCTTTGCAGTGTGTTTTCTAAATGCTCTGCATGTCTTGTCACATTGGGCCAATGTAGAATAATGAAGATGGTGAGGATGGTGAGGATGAGGAGGATGATAAGGATACTGACGATGGTGAGGAAGAAACTGAGTCTTCCGACCATCTCTCTCTCTCTCTCTCTCTCTCTCTCTCTCTCTCTCTCTCTCTCTCTCTCTCTCTCTCTCTCTTTCTCTCTCTCTCTCTTCATGTCTTTATCCATCGCCTTCAAAGCTCCCTTGTCCCATTGTGATGGATGGAGAGATGAATGGGGGGGTGAGGGTTGGGGGCTCAGCCTTGCAGGTTCAGGTTTCCCTCCTCCTTTTCCTGCCTCACCCTGCGCCCTCTCTCACCCTCTCCCCGCCTTCTTTCACCATCGTGTGCTCCTCCTTGCTTGCCCTGCACAGGAATGGCAGCAGAGAGAGAGAGAGAGGAAGGAAGTGAGCGACCCCAGTCCATCTGTCCCGGCTCCAGGATCAAATAAGCGGGTTGTGTGTGAGAATGGAAGATAATTGGGGTCTGTATTCTGCTCTCTAAGTGTATGATATTAACCCCGTGCCCCCCACACCACCCCCCACCATCCCCCCACAGCCCTCTCCCTCAGGCAGATGGTTCTGTGTTCTGATATCTGAGCCAGGCAGAGGGAGGTCAGAGGTCAAGTTGAAGTTCACATCCAGAGGAGTGCTCTTTCTCCCCACTGACCCCAGCATCTCCTCCCCGTCTCAGTGTTCTCCCACGCTCAGGAGAATATGGATGTCATTTAAGGAAAGAAATCCTGCTGAGGCTGACCCCGCGCAGCCCGAGGAGCAGGTAGCTTAGCCCGGCGCTAACCCACTTATACACCCAGCGTGCAGGGGTGACGGAGTGGGGGCAGAGGGGAGCCCAGAGACCAGAGTCTGGGTGAGGCAGAGATTCAATCGTCAGGCAACAGAGGTCAGAGAAACACAGACAGAAGGTTTATTCAGAGAAATCTCAGGATCCAGATTCACCGTTTGACGTCTGAGGGGAGGACGAGGAGGACATGCTTTCCGCTCACACCAGGGGACACTCACAGAGAGACGGGAGGGATCAGGAGGTGATAGAGACATGGACAGTTTGGATCACAAAGAGAACTCACTGTAAAGAGTGAGTAAAGGGACATTTCACTAAACTGAGGAGAGAAACTCAGATCTCTGTGTTTCAGGAAGCTGTCCTGTTGTCCTGTCTGTGGTTTGCTGCAGTTTAAAAAAGAGAGCCCAGGCCTAAAAATAAGAGAATGCTCCTTTAATCATGATTCAGGTCCTGTCTGCGTCAGCTGGCTGTATGCAAACAGTGTTATTTTGAATGTTTAGTGGTTTAATCCGGCTCAGACAGAGCACAGGGCTCAGAAACACGGGGGCATTGTGCAGCTTGATGTAGACCATCTCAGCCCAGTCCTCACCTTAATGGCTCACATGTCAGCAGCCCGGCACACCTGCATGCAGAATGAAGAGCAGCAGAGCTCATCAGTCAGAGCCAGCAGAGATTTAATGTTTGTCCCCGAGCAGGAAATAAGAAAAGGAGCTGCAGGTTCATCACACAAACAACAGCAAACACAGGGACAGGGAGCACACGCCTCCACTCATATCTGCAATCTCAAATTTCACTTACATTCCAATTGAATACCAGCTATCATCACACGCCGCCTTTATCTGCTGTGATATATGCTCACAGGCTGCGGGGGGAGGACGGGGGAGATGGGGGAGGGCAGCGCTCAACCTATTTGTGTTTATGGCTTTGCAGGAAAGGAGATAAATGACCTCCCTTTTTTATTTGGTTTTAATGAAGTAGGGACCGGGGGACTCCCCAGCAGCCTGTCCTCTTCCTCCACCATCATCACCCAGCGATCCTCCTCACCCCCTCCCCTCCCCAACCCCCTCAGCCTTGTTTGTGACCTAGATGCAGGACGCTTGACAAAGGACACAGGGTGGAGGAGGACTCACCTGTCTGAGGTGAGGAGTGGACCAGGCGTCAGGAGGAGACTTGTTAACCCGTCTGTCCCTGAACCTGAACCCTGTGAGGCTCTCAGGAGCAGGGGGGCATTATATTCGGCCACCACATGTTTAATGTACCAAACGGCCACGCTAACTCTGTGTTAATTGGACACTCGGGCCCCCAATTAAGGCCACAACTCAAAAAAGGCAAGTGGGTAGAAAAACAACAACAACAACAACACACACACACACACACACACACACACACACACACACACACACACACACACACACACACACACACACACACACACACACACACACACACTGGGACTTCATTAAGAGAGTGGTGAAGGTTCTCCTGTGGGAGGTAGGGACACACACACACCTACACACACACACACATACACACATGTTGAGGTGTGCCATGGCAGCAGCTGCTGGTCTGATGGTCTGCAGCAGGAACTTAAACACTCATTTGTTCATGTTTTCTCTTAGGGTCTGGACTTTAATCTCAGGAGTGATTTGGTTTCTGTTTGTAGTATCGACCAATCAGGTGTGAGCAGAAAAAAGCTCTGTGTGTGGAGAGCAACAGCAGGAGGAGCTCAGTCCAGCTGCTCCCTTGGTCCTTAATGTGAGCAGGAAAAGCATTTCTCTGTGAACAGATACATGCATGAAAAGTAGCAAACTCTCAGTTCAGGATCAAATATAAACTCTGAGACACTTTATAGAAACAACTTAAAAGAAAGACAGACTTTACAAAGAGATGACCTTTACAAAGAGAAAAAAAAAATACAGAAACACCTTGACATATAGAAAAAATGTACAAAGAGACAAACAACAGATACAAACTTTACAGAAACACCTTCACATAGTTTCAAATCTCAAGAAAAGACAAACTGTACAAAGGGACAAACTGTTTAAAGAGACAAGCTGAAAGAAGAGTCAAACATTACAAAGAGACTAACTTTACAAAGACACAAACCTTCCAAAATGATAAACTTTACAAAGAGACAAACTTTACAAAGAGACAAACTTTACAAAGAGACAAACTTTACAAAGAGACAAACCTTCCAAAATGATAAACTTTACAAAGAGACAAACCTTCCAAAATGATAAACTTTACAAAGAGACAAACTTGGTGAAAAACATGTTCATAAAAGACAAACTTTACAAGGAGACAGACTTGACATATAGACATTGTTTACAAAGACACAAACTTTTAAAAAAGGACAAACTTGACAGAAAAACCTTGACAGAGACAAACTTTTCAAAGGTACAAACTTTACAAACAATATCTTAACAGAGAGGCCAACTTAACAAAGAGAAACTTCACAAAGGGACAAACTATACAAAGAGACAACTTAACAAAGAGACAAAGGTACACACTCTTCAGAACCAGACCAGTGTTCTGTTACCCCACTGCAACTTGGACATTCATTCATTCATTGATTCATTCAGACAATCATTGTGTTCAATAAAAACCATGAAACTGCCTCTCTTCCTCTGCCTCGCTTATGGAACCAGAGGCAAACAGCTGGTTTGTTGGTACAAACAATCACAAAAAGCTTACATAGTGACAGATTTTACAGAAAACACCTTAATATAGAGATAAACTTTTCAAAAGGACAACTATTTCAAAGAGACAAACTTTACAGAAAAACCTTAACACAGTTACAAACTTTACAGAAACACCTTAATATAGAGACAAACTTTACAAAGAAACAAACTGCACAAATACACAGAATATACAACGAGATAAAATGTACAAAGAGACAAACTTAACGGAGAGATGAGCTAAAGGAGGGATGTAAACCCCATCATTAGTACTCAGGATAATGCTGATGAAATGACACGCTGTGATTAGATGGTGTGAGTTGTTTACAGGTGAAGTTTATACAGGTATATGGAGGATGCATGTTGATGCTTCAGCATGAGCTGTGGTTGATTTTTGAACACCTCACACACACACACACACACACACACACACACACACACACACACACACACACACACACACACACACACACACACGGAGAGAGAGAGAGAGAGAGAGAGAAAGAGAGAGAGAGCTTTAATTCATTCATGGGTGCAGAGTCAGGCAGTGGGCTGAGTGAAATGAAGAAAAGAGTAAATGTTAATATTTAAAAAGGTTAAGTGTCTCTGAGAGCACTCGGAGTCTGAGAGGGATGATCCTCCAGGACAGCAGAGGCGTCACTCTGATGATTTTTCTCTGTACCGCCATGAACAAAAGACTGTGATGGGTTACACACAGAGTGTTTTTGTCACCAGCATGGTGAGAGTGTGTGTTCCATTATTAAACATCTAACAGGAGGTTATAAATTGTACATCATCCGATCTGAGAGTGTTAGTGTCAGAGGTTTTATCATCTGATACGTGAACATGGAGTGAATCGAGAGACTGAGAAATGATGCACTATGATCCCAGCTTTACCACTCTCTCTCTCTCTCTCTCTCTCTCTCTCTCTCTCTCTCTCACCTCATCCTCTCACCTGTGCGTCCTCCTCATTGCTTCCTCAGAAACAGTCAGGTGTTTTAGCACGGCCCACGTGAAGCAGGGACCTTGGCAGCATGTGAAGTCTTTCTCTCAGTGAAGCTCTTTATGTTTTAGCTCTGAGTGTGCCAGTCGGACACTCAGGGTACCCCCCCCCCCCCCCCCAGGCAAGGCTGCTGGCCGCTCTTTATGGAGGCGTGTTAGCCGACGGGGAACATGGACTCAGAGTGTCATGGCGGTCTGTATCGATCTGAGTCTACCTCCTGCTGTGAACTCTGGACCTCTCTATCACTCCTAACCCACTTTGAAGAAAGAATATCACAGACGTACAACCGCTTATCTTCAAACACACATACAAACGAGACAGGCTTACAGCTGAAGCTGTTTTTAATTTCTGCAGCCAAACTTTCAAAATAAGAGCTTTAACCCTGCACCTCCTGCAGAGAGTTAAACTCATGTTCACGGCTCAAACTGTGCAGGCGTTGGTATCTTGAAACTGACTCTTATTGTGACTTTGTGCTGTCATTTCTGGATGTTTGTACCTGACAGGCGTCCTCTACATCTCTCAGGTCCAGCTCCTCGCTCCCTTTCAGCCGCTCTAACATGTTTTTGTTTCCTCCTGCAGGACATTAACATGCTGTGATTATCCTTCCCATCAGCTCCTTTGCTCTCTGTGCTCTGATTGGTGGGCACTGCATCATGTCAAAGAACGCTTACAGAGCACCTGCATGTTGAAGCGTGCAGGTAACCGGATAGACACCCCCCCCATCATCATCATCATCATCACCACCATCATTATTGTCATCATCTTCATCAGTAGTGTTGTGATGTAACCATGTTTTCTTCTTTCAACACACTCTGCACATGATGCAACCTTGTTAGGGGCAGGACACACACACACACACACGCACCACACACACACACACACCACACACACACACACACACACACACACACACACACACCCACAAACACACACACATACACCATACACAATGCTGAGGCTTTAATTACAGCCTGTTGTGTGTTACTGTGTGTGTGTTGGTGTGTTGGGGGGGCTTGTTAGACTATGCACTTGGATTTTTGCTCATAATAGAATCATCTATGTGTGTTTGAGCCTGCTTTGTGTGTGTGTATGTGTGTGTGTGTGTGTGTCCTTGGAGATCAATACTCTGCATCTTGCCTTTGATGAACAAACTCCGGGGGGGGGGGGGGGGGGGGGGGGGGGGGGGGGGGGCTGTTTTCCCCTGATCCACAAAGGTCCTGAAGACTTGTTGCTAAGTCCCACCTTGTAAGCCTTCAGCTTACACACCTGAACCTCCAGTTTACCTGGATCTCTGCTTACCTTGCCCCTCAGCTTACAAGTTCCTCTGCTTTGTCCTTCAGTCCAATCAAAATCAGACAATCAAACAAACTGATCAACAAGCAGAATCTCCTGTGTGTGTGTGTGTGTGTGTGTGTGTGTGTGTGTGTGTGTGTGTGTGTGTGTGTGTGTGTGTGTGTGTGTGTGTGTGTGTGTGTGTGTGTGTTTTAGTTTCTTTCTGGTGTTTCCACGGTGATCTGCAGCCTCTCAGCTGGCTGAATGATAAGAACAAGAACAGGAACTTTAAGAGGACACACTCTCCCAGGACTTGTATCTGATCTGTTACCTCTCTGCTCCAGCACGTGTTGACTGTGTGCTCTCATACCAGCTATGTCTTCAGTCCGGCTTGTATCAGGACCTCCAGACAGCTGGAGTCACAGACCCCAATGATGATCCTCTCCTGGTTCATGTTGGACTTTAAAACCTCAAACCTGTTGGCTCCTGGTCTGGCTCTGCTCAGTATGTCAGTTTGTTGTTGGAGTCAAGATAAAAACCATCTGGTTTGGACTCACTTTGTTTTATTTTGAAAGTCACCGGTCAGTACCTGACTTCCTGTCTTGGTCTATCTGCTTAAATTGATGCAAACATTTCTCTGGCATCCTGTGTATCTGATCCAGGTGGTCCTGACCTAGTTTGAGTGAACAGACTGAAACCTTTTGGATCCTGAGCCATGACAGAGCAGAGACCGTCTGGTGTGGTTTTGTTGTTGGATCCTGCTGCTCTCACTCAGGATCAGATTTTTCCTTTCATGTGTCTTTCGGTTTGAAAGTGTTTTTATGGACACAAAAAGATCTCCTCAGGCTTTCTGAAAGTACAGCAGGAAGTATCAGGAGTGGACTCTGAGCCACAGACAGCTGAGTCTCCTCACGTCTGGATTATTGTGACGAATGTTTGTGTAAGTCCGGTCTGTTTCAGCCTTGTGACGTGGTCTGAGCTGGACCAGCAGAGAGCAGACGGCGGCTCAGATGGCGGCTCAGGCGGCAGCTCAGGCAGCATCTTTGTCTGGTGTCTGGAACTGACGGAGACGATCTATCCACATAGACAGAGTCAGGCTGAAGAATGCAGCAGCTCATGGAGCACACAGACTCAATGCGATTTATTAAACTGCTCTCAACATGAAATATTGACACGACACAGCCAATCAGCCGCACTGCTGCAGTTCCCCCTCTGTAAACAGGTTAAACAAGGCTGTGTGATGATGAATCAGATCGAGGTCTACTCTGAGAGCAGAGTGAACACTTCATGGTTTACAGCTCCAGGATCTCATCGAGCCGAGTCAACAGCTCATCACGCCCCTGTGCTCTGCTGAGATGGATTTCAGGGTCCTGGTCCAGAGCAGCTGGAGCTCCACTACTCTCTGAGGTGCTCAGAGGAACATATTGACAGTTAAATGTCTCTAAATCTGCAGAGGGAAGAGGGCAGACGGCAACCAGACAGGCAACAGAGGGGGAAGATTATAGACAGCTGTAAAACCCAGGTCTGACTCTGGTTTGTTTCTAGATCTGCAGGTCCTAAAGAAAGGTGCGTCGATAAATGTCTGCACCACTTAAAGACCACATTTCCCATGAGCCCTTATAATCTCTGAGTTGGTTTAATGAGGTCAACATTAATGTGTGTAATGGTCAGTGGTGTAACAGGTCTAAGAAGACTGAGAGGTCTGAGAGCAGCATAAGGATCTATCAGAGGTTTAGTTAGCATGTTAAATACTTATAGAGTGTTAACATGGGCTGTATCCACAGACCTGATGGCTCACTTAAACAGCTTTAATAAGACCTTAAATCCTGATGCTCCCACTTTCACAATAAAAAGCTCTGAATGAAAGCACTTTGTTAGAGTCTAATGAGCAACAGTTTGCTTTCAGTAATGTTTAAGTGTTACTCAGGTTATATTTAGCATCATTAGGAGGAAAGAAACCAGAGAAGAAGAAGAAGATTTAAGGCTTCAGGGATCTGAGGTACAGATGGCAGCAAAACAGCCTGCAAGAAGGAGAAACTCTGCAGGGAAATCAGCCATCGCTCCAAACACTCCAACAACGAGAAACAGACACAGAGAGAGAGAGAGAGAGAGAGAGAGAGAGAGAGAGAGAGAGAGAGAGAGAGAGAGAGAGAGACATCGACAGACAGACACACAGAGACAGAGAGAGAGACAAACACACACACACAGACACACACACACACACACACACACACACACATAGACACACACACACACAAATGCAGAAATATACAAGATTTATATTTTAACTGGAGCAACGATTCAACAATTTGCACAGAGCAGATACAACAGGACAGGAAGTGGTGCACTGACACCACATTAAAGCACCCAGGGACTTTCAAAATAAAACAATGTGTGTCCAAACCAGATGGTATTTATCTTGACTACAACAACAAACCAAAATAAGACACGTTTCCACCCAGCAGTCTGGTCTGGATCAGCCCAGTTTGGTACAGGTCGGATGGGTAAAGCCTGATCCTGTTTGTGTTTCTACAGCCAGCCGTGCCCTTCTTGGCAGACGGAGTGTAAGCTGGATGCTGAAAGCTGTGTCAGCTATGTAACAGCGTGACGGTGTGACAGTACCACATTAGAAAAATAGTGTCAAAAGAAATGAAAGAAAAAAGAAACATTGGTGGTCAAATCAAAAGGAGAAAGTGATTTGTGTGGGTGCTGTGATAAAAACAGTTTTTCCTTGTGAAGAATGAGTAAAGGTGGAGTTCAGAGTAATGATATACAGTCATTCATTTAAGAACCCTGTGGGAAAGCTGAATGAAGCGTGTAAGAGTTTGTCTGCAGTGATATAGGACACAGTGAGTTTAAGTAAAGGGAAATACATGTCTGCATATGTAAGGTACTGAAGAAACAATGAAGTGTGTTTAATGATAAAGCTGTCAGGGGGATTTACTCCCATCAGAGGGCTGGATCTTCATCACGCTGGAGTGCGTCTGTCGGACTCACATGAAAAATACAGATGTGTTTGTGGATGTAACTCTGGGTGAACCTTTAACTTTTGTGTTTTTTGATCGGCTAATTTTCTGTTTGACCGATCGGTGGTGGAGAATTGGATTACTTTAGTTTGTTTTAGTTTTTCTATCTGGGACTGAGGATTATTGGACATGAGCTCAACAGAGTGCGGTCAGAATTAAACCAAACGGGGACATTTAAAGGATGAAAAAGACTGTTGGACATTAAGGGTGAAAGCATCTACTTTCTTATTTCCTTTGGGAACCATTTTTTCGTTCATTTCTGGGCGATCAGTGTTTAAGCTAAGGAGGTATTTTGTTTGCGGTTAAATTTTGTTTGTTTCAATGAGCTGAATGCTTCTTGAGTTTTGGGGTGTATGCTGCAATAGTTTTCAAACTATTATAACTATCAAACTAAATTAAAACTTACTGCTGTCACACAGGAAGTGACAATTCTTTGGAATATAGCAGGCTCAGGCTGATGGTCTGTGGACTTGTAGTAAAACACAAAGCAGGTTTTTCTCTGCTTGCTGTGAGTTTGAAGCTCGTCAGGGTGAATCAGGACTCAGGGCTCACACAGTGGAGCCATTTAAAGACAGCAGAGTTCAACATCAGGCTGGATGAGGAGGACGATGTTAGCTGAAATGCTCCTCATGAACTGCGTTTCTCTCCAGGATAAAAATCATAAGATTTTATTTTGAAAGGTGAACATGTGAATTTGATTTCCTGCTCTTTCACACAGACATTAAACACATATCATCTGATCTTTGGAGGACTCTATAAGCTTGTACCGTGTTTCATCATAAGTGTGTGTGCTCCTTCAGTTATCAAACACACACACACACACACACACACACACACACACACACACACACACACACACACACACACACACACACACACACACACACACACACACACACACTGGTCTGCCCCTGAGTACCTTCCTGCCCCCTGTAGAGGGCAGAACTCTGCCAAAACACCTCAGGCTCCATGTCTGTATCAGAGGAGAGCAAAAAGGGAGGAAGAGGGGGGACTAAAGTGGCATTTCCAGAGAGCATCTCCAGATCCCTCCCCTTCTTCCTCCCTCACCCCCCAGGCCTCATAAATTGGACTTATGGCAGTGTTGCCAGCATAAATAAGTCCCTTTGATAGTTAGCGCAGGAAGTTACAGTCCCCCCGGGTACGGCGGAGGACAGTGGCAGGGCCGCGTCTGGTGGTGGCTCGCCCGCCGCCCCATGGCTGTGATCCTCGTGCCGATTCAGGGCACGCTCTCTTCATTACCGCTGGCCACCGGGGACTTGTTTTTTCTGCAAGATTAATGAGTGCCGCGGAAATTCTCCAGCGCGAGTCGATAATTAAGTCTTTGTTTATCAAAAAACAAGTTATATTAGGAGCCGGAAACTCGCAGTAATTATTCATAATCCTAACAATTCAAGTGTAGCTACCTCATTTGCCTGTGTAATTCTGCTTTTTAATTTCCAGAATATATTTGCATATTAATTTTGCCCATCGGCTGCTGCTGGGGCTCTGACAGTTTCTCTTTTTCCCTCCCCCTTCCTCCCTCCTCTCCCTCCTCCTCCCTAAGTGTGATGTTGTTGTGTGTGTGTGTGGGGGTAGGGGGTGGGGGTGGGGGGGGCTCAGTTGGGTGGCATTTCAGCATGGGTGTAATGATAAATTATGAATTTCTCTAATTTGATGCATAATGAAGTAACCCCTTCTGATCCGTTTCCGCTCACTGATCCTTCCTCTCTGGCCTCATCAGACCTCCCTCACTCACCCTCTCCCTCCCTCACTCGCCCTTCCCTCAATCAGCACCTTCAGCCATGTGGTCATTAGGGGCAGAAGAGCCACGTCTCATTGCTGTCACAGTCTGTCTGCTGGGCGAGAGAGAGCGAGAGAGCCAGGGAGAGAGCAAAAGAGGAGATCAGCGGCCATGGGCCAACATGACCTCCTGTCCAAACCCTCTGCTGAGTCTGAGAGGCCTGGCCCTGCGCCCGCACCCTCTCCTCCAAACCTCTCCATCCATCCATCCATCCGTCCGTCCGTCCTACCGTCTGTCTGTCCATCCATCCATCCATCCATCCATCCACCTTTTCTCTCCTTGAACCAAGCACTCCACTCCTCCTTTAACCTTTCCTCTCCCCTCTCCTCCTCCCTCTCTTTTTCATTTTCCTCCTCCCTCTCCTTCCCCCTTTCCTCTTTCTCCCGCTCTTCCTCCCTTTCCTCATCCTTCCTTTATCATAACTTTTCCTTTCTCCTCTTGTGTCTCTGCAGTTCATCAATCTCTCCATCCATCTTCTCTCCTGTCATCCTTTCCTCTCTTTTATCCACTCCCCTGGTTTCCTCTGTAACTTCCCTCCAGTCAGACATTTCTGTCCTCCACTCTTTCTCTTCTTCTCCTCCCAGACTTCATTCTTTTCTTTCCAACTCTCTTCCTCTCTCTCCTTTTTTTTGCCCATCTTCCTTTTCCTCCTTCATCTGTTTTCACCACTTCTATTTTCTGCCATTCCTTTTCTCCTCTGTCTCTCTCTCTTTCTATCTCTCTCTCTCTCTTTCTCCCCCCTCCCTCTCTCTCTCTCTCTCTCTCTCTCTCTCTCTCTCTCTCTCTCTCTCGTGTTCCTCCTGATGCTTGGTTTCGAGCAACTCTTCTCACTGTTTGTGCCTGGAGGTACTTTCACTGTGTCTCTGTGTGTGTCTCTCTCTGTGTGAGTGAGTGAGTGAGTGAGTGAGTGAGTGAGTGAGTGTGTGAGTGTGTGTGTGTGTGTGTGTGTGTGTGTGTGTGTATACGGGCCCGGACTCAGTTGTCCTTGATGAAAGCGTCTTGTCGTCTCTCTGACATCTGTTTAAGTGTGTGAGTGTGGCGTTCGTTAAGTGCTGATGGTTACACTGTGCTGACTGCTGCTGTCATCAGGAAATGAATATTGATGATCTGAAGCCCTGTGATGCATGCTGGAAAACACATTTAAAACAGAAATACATCCCTGAAGCCATTTAGACACACACACACACACACACACACACACACACACACACACACACACACACACACACACACACACACACACACACACTTAACAAGCGGCATCAAACAGGAAACGACCTTTGACCTGAGGTAAAGATTATTATTCTCCTGCTGTGCTGAATACTTGAATCTGATTGGTCAAAAACCTCCGCAGTAAAACAACCTTGCTGCACAGAGAGTTTCCCTGTGATCCACTCTGCCTGTTGACTCTGTGGTAAAATTGTGTGTCCATACACAGGCTCTGTATGAAATCTAGAATATAAAATTCTTCCTCTGACTTTCAAAGCTCTTAATCTGGGCCATCCTATCTTAAAGAGCTTATCATGCCATATTATCCCTCTAGATCGCTGCGTTCCCAGCATGCAGGCCTGCTCGTCGTACCTAGGGTCTCTAAAAGTAGTGTGGGAGGTCGAGCCTTTAGTTATAAGGCTCCTCTTCTCTGGAATCATCTACCGGCTGAAGTTCGGGGAGCAGACACCCTCTCTACTTTTAGGAGTAGACTTAAAACTTTCCTTTATGATAAAGCTTATAGTTAGAGCTGGATCAGGTCTGAACCAGCTCTTAGTAAGTCTGCTATAGGTTTAGACTGTCGGGGGGGGGGGGGGGGGGGGTGCTCTCTCCTCTATCTGTTAGTCTAACTGAGATCAACAGAGTCTTAATCTTAACGTCCCATTAAAGTTATTAACCATAGATCTCTATGGGAGTCTCTGAGTTGGTCTGTTAGGTTCCTCTGGATGGTTCCCTCCCTCTCTCTCTCTCTCTCTCTATGTGCTCGCTTTCTCTGTCATCTCACTCTCTCTCCTTCTCTCACCCTCTCCTGTGTAAGAGGATCATCCTGTAGTCTGATCAGGTGAGTACCATCTCAAACCTTAAACTGAAGATCAGTGACCTTTGAACTCTTTCTTTCAGGATGTTGGACCTCCTTTTAAAGAAAACAAAAGCCTGTCTGTATTTGATGGTTTGATGTCATCTTTTTTTCTTTCCTCTGTGGAGACATTACTTTCTTCCCTCTCTCTCTCTCTCTCTCTCTCTCTCTCTCTCTCACTCGCTCTCTCTCTCTCTCTCTCTCTCACTCTCTCTCTCTCTCTCTCTCTCTCTCTCTCTCTCTCTCTCTCTCTCTCTCTCTCTCTCTCTCTCTCTCTGTGCATGTTCGTTCTCTCTCTCTGCATGTAAATGTCACAGATTCAGCCGCAGCATATTGTTGGATTAGATGCACTGGAGTACAACCTGGGCTACTCCTGTTGTATAAGAGCAGATGTGTTGTCACCCTATTAGACAAAGCGACTGATCTCTGTGACCTCTGACCCCTGTGGCCTCAGCCTGGTGCCTGTATGAGACGTCACGGTCTGTGCATGCTCTCTGTCTATTTGCAGCAAGTCAAAGTTCAGACAAACAATTTATTCATAATGCTGTCCACCACAGCCAGGACGCCTAATGTGAGCCTCTGAATGATCACGGAGGGGACGAGGACGGGGGGATGAGGACGGGGGGATGAGGACGGGGGGGATCATTGAGGAAGGCGAAGGCAAGTGATGAGGAGTCATCAGGCACGTTGGCGACTCGTAATGTGCGAATGGATGGCGAGGACACGACCCTGTAATTGGGAGGTGTCAAAGCATCCTGCTGCCACTGCAGAGGGCTGGCTCTGAACCAGGTGACACTGGGTGACACCAAGGGGTGAGGGTGCGAGAGTCAGGTCAGATAGGATGACACCTCATAATCAAAGGAGGCGACAGCTGAGTCTGATCCAAGGGGGGAGGTCTACACACAGCCGCTCCACAGATCCTGCTTGGACTAACCCAGAAACTCTGAAAGTTTCTGACTGAGACCTTAGCCTGAACATGGCCTCAGGCTGCAGGTGACCTCAGGCTGCAGGTGACCTCAGGCTGCAGGTGACCTCAGGCTGCAGGTGACCTCAGGCTGCAGGTGGCCTCAGGCTGCAGGTGACCTCAGGCTGCAGGTGACCTCAGGCTGCAGGTGACCTCAGGCTGCAGGTGACCTCAGGCTGCAGGTGGCCTCAGGCTGCAGGTGACCTCAGGCTGCAGGTGACCTCAGGCTGCAGGTGACCTCAGGCTGCAGGTGACCTCAGGCTGCAGGTGACCTCAGGCTTCAGGTGGCCTCAGCCTGCAGGTGGCCCTAGGCTTCAGGTGGCCTCAGGCTGCAGGTGACCTCAGACTGCAGGTGACCTCAGACTGCAGGAGACCTTAGTCTGCGCAGATCTAAGTCTGCAGGAGACCTCAGTCTACAGGTGACTTCAGTCTGCACTTATTTTTATCTGCACAGGTAGCCTCAGTCTGCAGGTGACCTTAGTCTGCACAGATCACAGTCTGCTGGTTATTTCTGATGATTCTCACTGAAAGTTTCAACTTTCAATTTCTGGATTTTGTGTTTTCTAGTTTCAGGAATGATTTTAATGATCGTGTGGACTTGACCTTAGAGGACAAAACCAGGGTGATGATCTAGAATTCTCCTCCAGACCGGGTTAACCTGTATGTTTCACCTCCCTTTTGGTGTGTGTATGTGTGTGTGTGTGTGTGTGTGTGTGTGTGTGTGTGTGTGTGTGTGTAGGTGTGTGTAGGTGTATGTGTACATGCTTCTGTGTGTGTCCTGTGTGTGTGTGTGTGTGTATGTGGGAGCTGACACTTGAAGAGTTTCCTCAAAGTTTCCTCTGAGCTGTAGGACGAACTGCACCTTCAGCCCGTCTGCTGCACAGCGGGACGAGAGGCTGTTGAGTGGAGCAGGAGAGAGGAAGGGTGAGAGAGACAGACACACATAGAACAGGAAGGGAGAGAGAGATCTGTGGTGGTGGTGGGGGGTTGTTGAAGTTGAAGCCTGCTCTCCGTGGCGCCTGGCCTTCTGATCATTTACATCAAGTTGACATTCGCAGAGTTTACTCTGGGCTCTGTAATTGTATTCTTTCTCCAGTTCTGCATTGCCAACCGTGAAAATGGAATCTTATCAACCCTGACCAATTTTTAATGTACAAAATGAATTGGCAGGGGTTCAAAGAAAGGGGGAGCCACAATTCAAATCAGGTGAATGATACACGCTATTTTTTTTTCAGTGAGTGATCGGGCCGCCGCAGCCCCTCCCCCCAACCTCCCAGCACCTTATCACCCCTCCTGCATTCAACTATCACATTACAGCAGATTTATTCTCCTTTCACAGCCGGGCCAAGCGCACGGGGGCAGCTGCAGGGAACACACACATCTGAGTGTTTCTGAGAGTGTGCTCAGGCATGCCAGGCTCGACTGTGTGTGTGTGTGTGTGTGTGTGTGTGTGTGTGTGTGTGTGTGTGTGTGTGTGTGGACATACAGGTGGGTAGATCTCCTATGTGTGTTCCTGTTTGTGTGTCTCCTGTGTGTGTGTTCCTGTGTGTGTTCCTGTGTGTGCAGCAGCACCTCACAGGGTTAATCCTGCTCATGCTCACAGGCAGCGCTGAGGTGAGTCAGTTAATTGAACTGATGACCTACAACCAAAACCAAGCGTGCAGCGCTCTACGAGTCTACGAGCACGCAGACGAACACAGACTTGAATGGAGACCTGTTTAAGAAGTCTGCCCAGGACCAGCTCTGATCCACTGACCAGATCAGTCTGACCCACTGATATAATGACACACCAAACTGAGGCTGACTGCTCCTGTTTGCTCATTGGAGGAAATAAAACTGTGTGAGTGTGTGTGCTGACTGTAAGAGAGCAGGCTTCACTCTGAGGATGGAAAAAGTCTGCTTGGAATATGAGAAGGAGTTTTGTTTTTGTTTTTTTCAGTGTTAGTCCTTTAGGGTTTAGGGTTTAGGGTTTGCTAACACCATCTCTCTTCACTCTCCCTCTTTAACATGGAGCGTGTATTTAATCCAAGCAGCACCCTCTGGTTCTAAACATGAAGCCATGCTAAAGTTTGACAAGCTGCAGTCCCTGAGTCCATCTTTAGAGCAGAAACCAACATGTTTGCAGCCTGGATCAACGCAGGGTTTCAGTCTGAAAAGGTGTATTATTTGTGTGTGTGTATGTGTGTGTGTGTGGATCCTTTCCTCTGCAGGAGGAGCGTCAGACTGTCTGAGGTATTAACAGCAGTAACCATTACCCTCTGAGTGAAACAGAAAAGCATCTCTCACAGATTAACAGCTAACAGAGTTAAAGTCCTGACTGAGGTCTGCTCCTCTGCTTTGTGTGTTTCTAAATGTGAGTTTGGGTTACTGGTGCAGATTGATTTTGGTGCACCTTTCTCTCAGTGCACAGTAAACTTCTGTCAGCTGAACTCCTTTAGCTCTGTACTCTGACCTCAGGTCTTTCTTGGGTGTTTTTTTTGGTAAATTAAAGTGTGGAGTGATGTAAACATGACTGAAGAAATCTAATAATCATGTCTGCTCTCTATCCTGGTAGTGGTCTTTGCAGACCCTGGCTCTGAGCCTCCTGTCTCTCCTCTGCTGTGTCGTTCTCTTGGATGGCCTTCATCCTGAACTGTGAAACCTCTGGACCGCAGAGATGAACCTGTTCAGTATTCCAGTCTTGATGTCCCAGCAGATGATGAAGAGGAGGAGAGCAGTGAGGAAAAACAAAGGGAGTAAAATGAAAGCCATACATATGTTGAGATGGCAGCAGTAATAAAGATTAAGTAGAAGTTAATGGCGTCCTCAGTCATGCTGGCGGAGGTAATCTCTCTTTTTTAAATCAAAATTAGATTTGGAGGGGAGGAACAAAAAGGGGGTGAAACTTTGGCGTAATATTTTAATCAAATTGTCATGAGTGAGTGGATACAATTAGGGAGGCTGTCAGTCACCGAGGCAGGGACCCTGTTGTTGTTCACCCCCTCAGAAGAGAGGGAGGAGGGGGAGGAGGAGGGGGGAGGAGGAGGAGGGGAGGATGAACCTGGAATAGGAGGAGCAGTATAGATAAGAGAGCGTCTGGTCTGGGACCATGCTGACTGCTTGCAGAGGCTCATGGTCACAGGTGAGACCCCGACCCTGGCTCCAAGGTATCCTCTGATCAGAATCAGTATCAGCAGAGGTTCCCAAACTCTTCAGGCTATGACCCCTAAAACATCTGTACTCAAGACCTGCGACTCCCTGCTGTGAGACTTCACTAACAGGCCGATCCAAAAACCAACAAGAACAAAACAAGTCCGGAAATCCTTTGTTACCTGATGTGAATGAAATCAGTCTACCTTTGGGATCATTGTGATTCTGGTCCAGTCACCTCAGGGATCTTCAACACAGAACAACAGATCAGACATGTCCTGTGCATATCTGCTGAGGTGAGATATGTGTCATTAATCTAGAAAAGAATGAGCGAATCATCTTTTTTGGAAGTCAACATCTGTCTATGAATGGATAGTCAGTGGAGAAATCATGCTACCTTGGGTGCGGGGGAGTAAACATTTGGCTTTTTGTCTGTTTCACGCTTATTAGCAAAGTGAAGTCCTGCACCTCTACAGATTCAGGAAAACCAAAGCTATAGAATGATGTAACTCAAATATGTCTTCATGCAGTGTAACAAAATTTAAAAACTCTAAATCATTAGAAAAAAAGAAAAATGGAAATAGAACTTTTCCTGATTTTTTTAATTTCAAAAAATTCCAAAAATAAGGAATTAGTATACACAGCACAGTTCTATGTACCCCTAGCCTAAGGAACACAAAAAATATAGGTGTGATATTACATTCAAAGAATCTACAAATTTTAAGACCTTATTTAATGCTTGGAATTTCTGTTTCTGTTCGGCCGTTTTTTTGCTTCTGTCACATTATTTCCTCATTTTGCTCTTATTTATCTCTTCAATTTGAAATCCTGCACCTTTCTGGGTCCAGGAAAATCATGGCTAAGACCAGCTGTAACTCACTAATGTCTCCTGAGCAATATAACAAGATCAGAATGCAATAAATCAGTCAATAAACAAAATAGGAACAGTGAAATTTTCAAAATATCTATTTTCAAAACAACGAAAAACTGTAAATAACATATTTATGCAACACATATATGTAAAATCTATTTCAAGGTGCACACAAGTCTTGGGACCAAAAAAAAAAACCTAATAGAGAACTATTTACATTATTACAAGCTTTGAACACTCTTTACAAATTATTTACAGTCAGTACTGTCAGTACAGTACTATTTACACTCTCATAAAGCAGTTTGCTGGAAAGTAAAGGGTCAACTTTTCCCTGAAAGGAATTTCGGCACAGGAGGCAGGTGTGTTAGGCATGCTCAGTGGTGCTTGAGCGGTTTTGAGCAGAAGTTTGACGCCTTCGAGACAATGAAACGGAAAAACAAATTGAAAGATTTGTTGCAGCAAAAATACTGGATGTATGTCAATCATTCAGGGCTTGTTGAAAGCAGTGAGAAATGTAGAATTATTATTATTTTTTAATGGACTGTGGCTCAGTGGTAGAGTTATCGCCTCTCAATCGGAAGGTCGGGGGTTTGATTCCCAGCTCCTGCAGTCTCATGTCGAAGTGTCCTTGAGCAAGACACTGAACCCCAATTGCTCCCACTGTTGTTCAGTGGTGTGTGAATGAGTATGACTGGTTTAGATCAAAAACTGATGGCCTTCAATAGGTGGATTGTTCTGCCATCAGTGTGTGAATGTGGTGTGGATGGGTGAATGACAGCAGCAGTGTAAAGCGCTTTGAGTGGTCAGACAGACTAGAAAAGCACTATATAAGCACTGGTCCATTTACCATTTTACCAATGGAATTTAGCTAGAGCAAAGCTTTGGTTTATTTTCTGTACATTTTCTAAGTGGACATATGAATAAAAGCGATTTTAAAAATGTTTTGGCATGTCGCCAATGTCACTTGTTATACATTCAGGTACCCTCGGAAACTAGAGAATCTGATGATTACGCCATTGTTTTCAGCTTCTAGATTGAACAAATGTAAATTTGCAAATAAGTAAATGCCATTCATTTAAAAATAGATAGTATTCTAGGCCCGGGATCCTGAGAGTTAAATACAATTAAAAAAAGAAAATAAATTCAGTTTCAAAACAGTAAATTCAAATTCAGATCATGCTTTTCAAATTCAATATTATAATTAAAAATTCAGTTTCTAGTGGCACTAATCTCAGACCATATGAAAACAAAAGAGGAAATATTCAGTCGTAAATACTTTTCTGAATTTGGAGGCAGTTCGTGACCCACATCAGGCTTTCACGACCACCCCAGGGGTCATGAGCCCCACTTTTGAAACCACAGACTTAAAGACGACAAACTGAGTGAATACAGCAAAGAAGAATTTGGACTGTATCTAAAGAGCCCAAAGAAGCATAAATAAAAACCATTTTGAAAACCCATTAGAAAATCAACCTGAGACAGAATCATCAAGTTTACAGACGACTCAGCGCTCTCCTCAAAAACCTATCCAGACGTGACCTCTGACAGGGGAATTCATGCACTCTCACTGCTTTATTCACACAAATTTATGAACAATTTTTTCCTCACTCTACTTTGGGACTGAACTGTGGGAAAATAGCAGTATGGGATCCTCTTGGAGCACTACAGAGGAGTTCTGGGTATCCAGAATACGTCAGCCACACTAACAGAAACCAAAACATGACGTAAACTTTCAGTGAGTTTAGGATAGCCAATACAAAGTTTGCATTTATTCTTGCACACTAAAAATATTACAACAAGTATTAAATCTTTTTAATTTCGCCACATCAGCTGTTTTATGGACGGCACACCTCTTGATTGTCAACCTGACTAAACACACCTTGTAGAGATGGACCGATCATTAAAGCTGCTTTCTTTGTTTGAATTATTACGTATTGTTCCTTTACCTGAGGGATTCTGGGGATTTGACCAGTTGTTTAATGGAATGAATGCAATAAGTCAGTCCCAGTCAGAGCACATTTTCTCCTGTAACATGTAAAAACAGGGATGATGATAAATCTGCTGAGCTCAGACTCCATGGGGTTCAGGACTCAACTCGTCTGTCTCTGGTAACCTTCCAGGCTGAGGGATGTTAGATGTTGAGGTTGAAATGTGCAGAGAGAGATGAATCAAGCGAATCAGCCTCTGTGATGTTCCTCCCTCTCCTCTCAGCATGAGTCCCTCTCCTTGTTTCCATCTCATGAGCACTCCAAAGCCTAAACAAGTGTGAAAATGCAGCCTTATTAGCCCGCTTTGGACCAGGGCGGCCTCTCTGTTATCTGCTCATGGAGACATAATCAATTTGTGACATACCTAAAGAGGAGCAGGGTTGGTTTCCCTTAATTGGGCCATTACTGGAGCAGGAGGCGCTTACTAACGAGCGAGCGAGAGGGCTCCGTTATTATTACCACACATTATTTTTCCCTCCACGAGCTTCAGCGGCTGGTTTCACCCCTCAGTGAAGAACAAAAAACAAATCTGATTTCAGAGGGAGACGATGGGGAGGTTCATCCATGAGAGAGTTATTCTTTACCACAATAAAAACCACAGAGAGAAAGAGGGGGGGGCAGAAAGACAGACCGACAGACAGACAGACCGACAGATAGATAGACAGACAGACAGACAGACAGACAGACAGACAGACTGAGCGCAGGGGGGAGAGGAAGAGAGACAGAGAGACAGACAGTGAGCAGGGGGAAAGAGAGAGAGACAGTGAGCAGGGGGAGAGGGAGAGAGACAGAGAGACAGACAGACAGACAGACAGACTCACACACGCACACACACACACACACACACACACACACACACACACACACACACACACACACACACACACACACACACACACACACACACACACACACACACACACCCTGAGCCCCTCCCTCTGTGGTTGGATGTACAGTAATTATGATTTATTGTAATAATTTTTCAGCACTGATTCATCAGGAGGCCAAGACATGCTACAGAGCAAAATGACATGTTAACACACACACACACACACACACACACACAAACACACACAAACACACACACACACACACACACACACACACACACACACACACACACACACACACACACACACACTTGGAGGACAGGTATGATTTCCAACAATTGATTCAGATAATTAAACACAAAGGATAACAGACGAAGAGGAGTGATGAGAGAAGGAGTGATGGAGAAATCAGCTCAAGCCATACTAAAGTCAGAGCGGTGTATGACAAAGTGTGTTGTGTACCAGTGGACAGGACTGAACAGTGTTTGTAACAGGGACAGCAGCCTCCAGAACTGCCTTAATCCTTCGTGGCATAGATTCAACAAGGTACTGGAAACATTCCTCAGAGAGTTTGGTCCATATTGACATGACAGCATCAAGCAGTTGCTGCAGATTTGTCGGCTGCACATCAATGATGTGAATCTCCTGTTCCACCACATCCCAAAGGTGCTCTATTGGATTGAGATCTGGTGACTGTGGAGGCCATTTGAGTACAGTGAACTCATTGTCATGTTCAAGAAACCAGTCTGAGATGATTCCAGCTTTATGACATGGAGCGTTACCCTGCTGGAAGTAGCCATCAGAAGATGGGTACACTGTGGTCATAAAGGGATGGACATGGTCAGCAACAATACTCAGGTAGGCTGTGGCATTGAGACAATGCTCAATTGGTACTAAGGGGCCCAAAGTGTGCCAAGAAAATATCCCCCACACCATTACACCAGCAGCCTGAACCGTTGATACAAGGCAGGAAGGATCCATACTTTCATGATGTTGACACCAAATTCTGACCCGGCCATCCGAATGTCGCTGCAGAAATCAAGAATCATCAGACCAGGCAACTTTTTCCAATCTTCTATTGTCCAATTTTGGTGAGCCTGTGTGAATTGTAGCCTCAGTTTCCTGTTCTTAGCTGACAGGAGTGGCACCTGGTGTGGTCTTCTGCTGCTGTAGCCCATCTGCCTCAAGGCTTGATGTGTTGTGCATTCAGAGATGCTCTTCCGCATACCTTGGTTGTAACAAGTGGTTATTACGGGCTCAGGCTTCGCATTAGCCACCCTCCCCCATAGCAGAGCTATGGGGGAGGGTGGCTCGTGGCAAAGCCACTATTGATCTTCAGTTTGTTTCTTTTTTCTTCATCTTCCGTCCAAAATTTTGGAGGACCGCTTCTCCAGAGCTTTCAGAAACCCCCAACAAATTATATATCAAAACATGCATCTAGGTTCAGAATGGTGTACTATGACTTTTGAAAAACCTGAAAAACTGATGAAAAACTCGTATAGACAATGAATGGGGAGACTCCCCAAGCACACCAAAAAAATCAAAAGTTTTCCGACTGCTTCTGCCTCACCATACCTTCACCTACGGACGTCATTCTTGCTTCAAAACGTTCACACATCTGTCCACGGCTTAAGTTTCTAGGGGCTTTCTGCTATCTTCAACAGTTTTAGGCTAGATTATCAAAACAAGCACTCACTCACACACACACACACACACACACACACACACACACACACACACACACACACACACACACACACACACACACACACAGAGTCAGGATTCCTTTTGAATCAAATAACTCAATTTGAACAATGTATTATCACTGAAAGTGAACACAGAGGTGTTTTTGTCTTTGAAAGGTCATGTAAGGTTGCAAACATGTATGTGTGTGTGTGTGTGCATGTTGATGATGTTGAAGGGACCTCAGTTCACACAAAAACCCCTCACATTGTCTGTGTGTTTGTGTGTGTGTGTGTGTGTGTGTGTGTGTGTGTGTGTGTGTGTGTGTGTGTGTTTGTATTAAACAAAGTATTATCAATGAAGGCCACTCACAGAGGGGTTCTTGTCTTTGAAAAGGTGCCCAGAGCACCTATGTGTGTGTGTGTGTGTTGATGATAGTGTTAAAGAAACCTCAGTTCAACGCCCCCCCCAACTCCAAGAGCGAAAGCATTCATGTCTGTGTGTGTGTGTGTGTGTGTGTGTGTGTGTGTGTGTGTGTGTGTGTGTGTGTGTGTGTGAGTGTGTTCGTGTTAAACAATGTATAATAAATGAAAAATAATACACAGAGGTGTTCTTCTCTTTGAAAGGGTTCGCAAAGCCCGCATACCTGTATGTGTGTGTGTGTGTGTTGATTATTGTGTTTAAGGGACCTCAGTTTATACAATACCCCCCAACTCCAAACACACAAGCGCGCATGTTTCTTTGTGTGTGTGTGTGTGTGTGTGTGTGTGTGTGTGTGTGTGTATGTGTGTGAGTGAGTATTTGTTTGTGCACGTGTGTATGTGTGTGGATACAAAAAAATCAAGATATCAGTGTTGATAAATACAATCATGATCATCATATGGCTGTTATTGTTCAGCCTTGATTCAAACTCTAACACAGTCAAAAAGGGGGTGCTGGACTTTCTTAAGTCTTTATTCCATCCTTCTGCTGCCCCTGTAGTATCTTTACATGATTTAAAGCTTCACTAAATCTTGCTGTGTCCCAAATCAAGTACATCTGCCCTTACACTCACTATTCTGAGTGACACTGACAGTATGGACAAACGCAGTGCACTTTGATTTCTCAGCTGGTGAGCTCAAAACAGTCAAAAAGTTGAGTGTGGAATGGTGCACACTTCTCACACTCAGCAGATTAGCTGCGTAGACAAAGGGGCGCGAACAGATCAAATGATGGATGATGGATGTAATCACTGAATAACAGAGGAACACCTGTGAACCGTGAAATTCAATTGAAGTTTCGGTAAGTGCGAAGCTGCAGTGTTTGATTTGGGACAACACCACCCTGTAAGATTTCGTGCACTGTTCCAGTAAGTGCAGAGTGTATGCAGTGCACTTCATGTGAGTGTACTAACGAAAGTGCACAATTTGGGACACAGCATCAGTTTTTCCCTCTGCTGTTTTATAAACTCTTCTTTTAGCCTCTGTCTGAAAAACTTTGGTTTAGCTGCTGTTTCTTTAAGGCTCCTCACTCCACAAATCACCTTCACTCTGATTGGTCAGCCCCCCGGAGGCCTGTCAGGGGCCGAGCTATGGGCAGACCTTGGTGTTTGAGGCTCGACTTGCATTCTTATGTGATGACATCATCAGATCTTGCGATGATCTGGTGCTATTTTTAGAACAGACTATTTTGATCAGTTTACAGATAGATTCATAGATTTCTACAACATATTAACATATAGAGGTTCTGCACACTCTCAGTCTGAACATCCAGGATTCGTGCTTTCAATCCATGTGTAAAAATGAGAAAGTCTGATAGCTGCTCTTTAAACCTTTCCGACAGTGCCTGTGTGAAGAGTGAAGGTCATTTTTGTGTGGTGTAGAGGTGTTCAGGCCAGGATGGTAACCTCACCGTCAGTCACTCACGCTCAGAACTTTGACCTCTGCTTTTAAAACTGGTCTGAGTCTCACTACAGGAGCCTGCTGAGTTATGGATCAGAAACGTGTGCAGGTCTGTGTGTCTTCTCCGCAGCATGTGTCTGAATCCTGGCTCTGCACAGAGCCAGAGGAACTCCCAGAACCATTACACACACACGGATCTGCTCAGGATCACAAAGTCCCCCCTCTCATCCATGCTGACATTTTACATTATGCACAACGTTATCAATAATCATCAGCGGGCTAAACCTCTCTTTATTAATGTTTTGTGCCTGAGGCCAGGTCCGGGGGGGGGGGGGGGCACCTGACTGAGAGCCCCGTTCATGCCAATGTGATTTCTGCTCGTTTGTCTACATCATGGAGCCATGCATCAGCTGCAGATTGAGCTCCAGCCAAGCTCCACCACTTAATCAGCAGGTTAATGCCAGCCTTGCGGGGGGGGGGGGGGTCAGCAGCCATATTTGGATTTCAGCCCATTTACAAAGTGTGCATAAGAAATTATCTCGTACCCCACCCCCCCCTCAGAGTGCTGTTAAAGCCAGCGGAGGGGGGAGACGACAGAGGGATGCTATTATGTCCAGAAGAATCACGCTTCTTCCTCTGACATTCTCTCTCCCTCTCTAACACCCTCCCTCGTCCCGCCTCCCCTCTTTATCTCCCAGTCTTGTCATTCTCCCTCCCTCCATATTCACTTCCTCTCTCCCTCTGCGTTGTCCCTGTCTTAATCCGTCCCTCTCTGTCTGCCACCTCTATTCTGGGGGAACATGGCGTCCCAGAGCCCCTGTGTAATATAACTGCCTCGATCTGTGTGTGTGAGAGTGCTCTGCACACACAAACACGCACGCACACACTCACACACACACAGTCCTGCTCTCCTGCCTTCGCTCTGGCAATATGCTCTCACTCAATCAGATTTGCATAAGTAACCTCTCAGCAGGCCTGCTCCACTGGCCAGGTGCGTTGCTCTATTTGCATATAGAACTGTGAGGCTCCCCAGAGTCACTTTAGACTCCAGTGACTGCTGAGTGAGCCCACATGAAATCTGAATTAAAAACCCTCTGCCTGCCCGTCTGACACACTCCTCCACCCCTGCCCATCCTCATACCTCCTCCTCCTGCCTGACTATCAGCCTGGATCTACCTGGATGGCTTCCTCCACCAAAGCAGAGCTCATCAGTTATCTGAGCAGCAGACCCCTCCCTCAGCCCGTCCAGCATCCAGCGACAAAGCATCTGATAATTAAACATCTCATCTACCTGCTTGACACATCTCCTGCTACCACTAGCCTCCCTCTCTGGCTGTCCTTAAACCCCAGCAGCTCTCAGAGACCTACAGATCCCACACAGACTGGGACCAGCTGTGGAGATCAAGGGGTACATTTGGACTCTTTCTCTGTGCTCAGACTCATCTCCAGGATCTAAACGAATCCTGCCGAATCACTGGAAAACAAGAGCCCCCCTGAGGCCTCAGATCCTGATAATTACCCAGGTAGTCTGTGTGTTTCATGCAGACCCTGTGAGTACGGTATCTGAAACTAGCTCCTCACCACAAACAACACAATGAAGTCAGAGCTCCCTTAAGCACAGCTGTCTGGATCAGAAGTGAAAGTTTTTACAGTGGACCTCGTAATTCCTACAATGCACTGTGAAAAAGTAGTTGTCACTAACCATGTAATCAATATAGCAGCACAACAACACACATGAATGTTCATATGTTGTAGAAATCCATGGATCTGTCTGTAAGCTGGTCATGTTCTCTAACTCTATACTCCAGTCCAAATGCAACCACTGCTCCAGTCTGAGGGCGTGTTCACACTGGCCATTCGTGCCATACCCAAGCATGGTTCAGCTCTAAAATCCAGTCCGTTTGGCCTGTGTGACCACAAGTGTACTGTGCTTGAGCACACTTCACTCCTCTTCTTTGGCATGCTTCAGAGCGGTTTGTTTCAGCACGGTACACTTCATGCACAAGCATGTGGACATGATCACTGCTGCTGCTCCTCTCAACAGTTATTTAAACAATAACGGGGTGTTAGAGGGCTGTGTGGGACCAAAACAACTTAACATGAGCCAAAAAGTCTCTAAAGTTGTAATCTTGTTCTCTGTGTCTTACTCTGCTGACTTTAATAAGACCGCGCTCCATGTAAACAGACACTTCATGGTGATGTAGGCGGTCTATGCGAGTGTCTAAAGTCTGGTTCAGGTTGGAGTAGTGTGACTGTGGGCTGTACTGGCCAGCGGAGGAGCGGTGCCATGGGGGGGGGGCTATTGGGCTTAAGTTCAGCACGGTCTGGATGGCCAGTGTGATCACGCCCTGAGTCCAAGTCCCAAGTACTGAAAACCAGACCTTCAGTCAGAATTGAAGAGTCAGGTTAGGGCGCTGCCTTCCCTTGTGGAGAGTGTGTTTTTATTTTTATTTATTATCATTTTTTTTGTTTTTTACACACAAACATTAAAAACATTGTTTATTTAACTCTCTCTCTCTCTCTCTCTCTCTCTATATATATATATATATATATATATATATATATATATATATATATATATATATATATAATGAAAATGTGGGAAACAGGTGTTAACCTTCTCTTCTCTCTGCTTTATGGGCGCTGGAAAAAGAAGAGAGACAAACAGTCAATAAGAGACTGTTGCTTGGGCAAGATACATTCATATAAATGTGAATTTGGCCCATCAGTGTTGTGGAAAAAAAATCCCTGAAGGACGATTCTGAATTCGCCCTTTGGGTAAATTTGCTCAGTCTTGGTTGTTGAAGTTTAATGGACACTGACATTGAAAACAACTTGGTGCGCTCTCTTCTTCAAAATCTGTTTGATAAGAAAACTTTCAGTTAAAAACTACAGATAAAAGAAAGAGAACCAGATCAGCCAGACATGAAAATCAGCCAACAAACAAGTAGAAAAGGAAAAACCAGCAAGACAGAATGACAAAGTTTAATAAGATCACACACACACACACACACACACACACACACACACACACACACACACACACACACACACACACACACACACACACACACACACACACTTTCCCCTTACCCATTTCTCTGTGTATAGGTTCAACTAAGCATTTCAGTAATATGTGGCTCTATAGATTTCTCTATATCTATATATCTCTATATCTATAGACAGTATTTTTCACCAGCCGTCTCTGCTGCAGAGTTTTTATAGCGAGCGAAGTTGTTGGTTTTTTCAGGGTTTAAAGGTCTGTCTCTCTGTCCAATGACTTTGAAAGGTTAACTAATGTCCAGCTGAGATGAGACTTCAGGTGTAAAGGTTTTTCTAATGCACAGAGATTTCAGTGTGAATCAGCAAAGAGAATAAAATCTGACCAAAACAGAAGGAAAATGTTCAAATCCAGATTTTCTCTCCTCCTTTGTCTGATGTAAATGGAGGAGAAAACATTGAAATGTATGCCTGCCTCTCTCTCTCTCTCTCTCTCTCTCTCTCTCTCTCTCCGTGACAGCAGTGCTGAAATTGGCTCACTGGATCTCAGCAGTGTCCCATTTCTGGGGGATAAAACTTGTAAAACAATTCATTTTAATATATGGAGAACCCCAGTCTGCCTCAACCGGGAGAGGATGCATAATTTCTCCGACTCTGAGCTTGACCTCGACTTAAGGGTGTCCCTAACTAAGGGCTATTTGGTGAAGAACCAGCGGCTATACTTTCTGTCATTTGTGCTTTCTTATATGTTAATGCATCCAGGAATTTATTCTAAGACCATGGCAGGAAAAGAGGAGGGGACGCCACCAGGGAATACCGATGGCTGAGCAATATCCTTTTTCCATGAAGAGAGGAAATTGTTCAGTGACCCTCTGAGGTCCAGCACATTTGAATATGTGTGTTGTCCCTGTCTGCAGCCTAATCAGAACAGATTGAGTCATGGCCAAAACACAACAGGGCTGCTTCAATAAAATCAAATGCATTTGTTCTGCTGCTCTCCATACAAACACACGTTCCACGCAGCAACTCGTTTGCATTTCAGGCTTTTCAAAGATGAAGAGCAAGGAGAGAGAGGAAGAGAGAGAGATGAAAAAAGAGAGGGAGATGAAAAGAGAGAGAGAGAGAGAGAGAGAGAGAGGAAGAGTGAGAGGAAGAGTGAGGAGTGTGTGTGAAGTGGGCTTGTTGTGTAATAGAAGCAGACGGATGAAGGAGAGGACGTGTTTCTTCACGCTCTTCAGATTTGTTTCCTCTAACTTTGGACTCTTCCTCTCCTCACTTCATTAGCATCTCTTGTTTCTCCTAGACCTCTCGTCCTCCTCCTCTTGTTCTTCCTCCTCTCTTTATCTGTGTTCCGTGGAGCTGAGCAGTGTTGGGGTCAGCAGCAGCGGCGGGCACATGAGAGGACTCTTGTAATATACAGAGAGGGCAGGGCAGGAATATAATAACATGAGAAAAGGTGAAGACGAACACGAGGTCTTCATCTCTCATGTATAGAAATTGGAAACGTCTGACCAGCCGGGGCTTGCTTATCTGCGAGGGCAGATAGCATCACGAAACAGGCCTGTAATGGCCACATGCTCCACTTGATAATCCCCTCCCCCTTCCTCCTCCCCCCGCTGCCGTCCATCCGTCCGCTGATACGCGGCCCCCGGTCGCAGGGCTTAGAGTCTCAGAGAGCAGGGGAGCATTACGGATACAAAAGAAATGCATTTGTGCTCCTGCAGCTCGACGGCGGAGTGGGTTAACATAATAGCTTTCCTCCTGGCCCTTGCCTTGTTTTTGATTGATACTTTTCAATTACAGTCCACTCCCGTCCGAGTGGGCCCTGCACGGCCCCCGCTGCTCTCAGAATGCTATTTTTCCCTCTGTGTGATAACTTCAAACATTTAGGGGTACAAGAGCGCGGTAACCCTGTTTAGCCGGCACAGTAAATTGGTTCCATGTTCAACATAATAGCAGTGACAGGCTTTTGCTAGGGAAATCAGTCCGGCAAAGGGACATGCCAACGATAAGACATCCAGCTTTGAAATTCTATTTCTCCCTATCAGAATTAAATCTGGACTTTATATTTCTTTCTGCCGGGCCCCGGCTCTCTCTGGTTGCTTCCCGGCCTCCACTATTTGATCACAGGGTGACAACTACTACTTACCCCTGAGATCGGCTGCTCTCTCCATTTTCTGTGGCTTTGGACCCTGTTTCTCCCTCTGCCAGGTTATTTCTCCACCGCTTTTTTCATATTGGTTGTCAAAATCTGGGATGATTTGTCCTTCCCTGGGATGTAATGCATCAGAACAAACTCTGTGCTGCTGCAGCATTTAAAGATAGGGATGCTCACCTGAGACCTCTGTGCACTCTCTCTCTCTCTCTCTCTCTCTCTCTCTCTCTCACACACACACACACACACACACACACAGGATCATGAACTGTGAACTGCAGAACAAACGCATCCACAGCCTGTATATGTTGTGTTTTTGGCAGAGAGGGATGTCGTCTTTGAAATGCTTTGAATCAGAGTTCAAGGTTATTTAAGGTCATGTGACCGGCTTGGTTGATAAACGCCACATCTATGACATTCAAACATAAAAGTTTAAAATGCTTTTAACCAGGTTTTACCAAATAAACAGATCAAATGAAACAGGCGTCACAGCGAGCTGATGGTTTCATGTGGATCAGAAGCACTCTGTCCAAACTGTTCTTGTTTTTGTGACCTGATTTTCTTTTTCTTTATGATCTTTTATCACCTCTTTCCTCCGCAGCAGCATCAGCATCAGCATCAGCAGCTAGTGTAACCATCACATCACTTTTATACTCACACTGTGCTGTGTGTAAAGTTGGTGTCCCGTGGTTTTCATTTTCACACTGAGTTAGTGCGTATGTGAAAATAAGAGATGCATAATGTGTTTTTTTTTGCCACAATGAGGATGGGATGATGAGGAGCTGAAATACTTCATACATGAGAAAACCTCTGATGACCCTGTGTTTTGTTTTTGTTTACAAAGTGACAATGTTGCTGGTGGACCGTCAGACATTTAAAACTTCTGTCAGTGGAGGTGCGTTTAAGGACTGTTGTAGAATAGAATAGAATAGAATAGAATAGAATAGAATAGAATAGAATAGAATAGAATAGAATGTACTTCATTAATCCCTGCAGATAAATTCAGCTGTCTGGCAGATAATATTATAAAAATCAAATGAAACAAACATAAAAACTTGAAATGAAGTCTGTTGATGTCCATGCTGTTCTCATCTATCACCAGCAGTGCACTCCATTCTGTGCATTCAGATCAGTCCCTTAGAGCCTCACTAGCCTCAGGTGTCCATCTCCTGACTGTGAGGGTAGTTACAGGCTGCGTCAGTACACATGGTTTATAACAGGTCTTCAGTAAAACCAGGTTGTGATCTGAGCTGCCCAGTCGAGGTAAGACAGCAGCTTTGTGGGCATCCTTGACATTGGCATACAGCAGATCACGAGTTTTATTGTCTCTGGCTGGACAGTTTACAGACTGTGTAAATCCAGTCAGGTGGGAGGAGAGGGAAACATGGTTGAAGTCTCCTGATATTATTATGAGAGCCTCTGGGTGTTGAGTCTGTATCCTGGCAACAGTTTCATGAATGACGTCACATGGAACTTCAGCAGTTGCTTTGGGTGGACTGTAAACAAGAATTGCTATTATATGACTGAAGCCTGTTTGAAGGTAGTATGGTCACACACCAACTGCCAACAGTTCAGTGTCTGGACAACACGTCTTCTATTTGACAGTAATGTGAGCAGGATTGCAGCATCGCTGATTTATAAATAAAGCCATTCCTCCACCTTTTATCCTACCACTAGCTTTAGCATCTCTGTCTGAAGGTATCAGAGTGAAGCCAGGTAGATCCACACAGGAGTCAGAGATGTTTGGATTCAACCAGGTTTCAGTAAAGCACATGGAGCTGCACTCACAGTATATTTTCCAGGTCTTCACCAATATGTCCAGCTCATCACTTTTATTGGGCAGAGAGTTGAAGAAAGGGCTTATATCTCCATCTTCTTGCCTTTATCTTTGCACCAGCGAGGCATCCCCAGAAACTCTTCTTTCTCTCAGCTGGAATGGGGTGGTCTCCTCCAGATTTGCTTCACTGTAGTGCAAGAAGCTCCTTTCTTGGATAAACTCTTCTCCCCAGAAGGATCAGTTCTTATGCTCAGATATTACACAAGAGAAGCGTTCAGAGAGAGAAATGATGCAGAATTCAACACTGGTTACAACCTCCATACTGATATCTGATTGGCTACATTAATTAATTTAAATAATGATAAAAAAAAAAAATGACTTAAAGATTAATGTGTCTCAACTCAAACTAGGACCTTATCCAAAACATCTGACAGCATCATCCCATCCTCTGAGGGGGTCAGAGGGGGGGTCAGAGGGGAACTGACTCCTCCAGCCTTTATGCCTCCGTGTGTCACAGCCTGCAGATGAGTGCCAATGTTAGCTCATCAGACTAAAGTGGAAAAATAAAACATGGGTTTTATCTGCAGGCAGAGAAGTTTACCTCTCACGTAGAGAGGTTTCTCTGAACAACACATGAATAATGCCATGTGAACACATGAATTCAGGGACAGAAGCTTCCAGTGTGCTTAGATCAGATCAAGTGAGATTATCTGTTTGTTCTGCAGCTGGAGGTGAAGGTGAGATTCAGAGGCAACATTTCCATCCACAAATAGTAAACACAGCAAGACCAGATGACTGGAGTCAGAGCAGCACCATAATCTCTGTGTATCAGCTTTATATGAACGAACACACACACACACACACACACACACACACACACACACACACACACACACACACACACACACACACACACACACACACACACACTCCTCCCTGGGTAAACATGTAATCATTAGCAGGAGCAGCTCTCTCTATCTGAACTCATCTGATTTCCACCAGGCTCCGCTGACAGCAATGGGCCCACAGATAATTAATCTGTTTAGCTGTGCGTCTCTCTCTCTCTGTGTGTGTGTGTGTGTGTGTGTGTGTGTGTGTTAGGGGGGGTCAGATAAGTTTGTGGATTTACACATTTTAAAGTCATCCACTCCCTCAATGGCACCAAACTGAGAGATATTCTAATGCCATTAATTACTATTTCCAACTGGATGGTCTCGACAGTGTGTGGACCAGCTGTTTCATTAACCGTGTGTGTGTGTGTGTGTGTGTGTGTGTGTGTGTGTGTGTGTGTGTGACTTTCTCAAAGACTCTGCTGTAACTCAGGCCTCCATTACAGAGCTTCCTGGAGGACGTGTGCCGAAGCTGCAGCAGAAATCATGTGTCTTGTTTCAAGCTTCTTTAAGGCTTCTGGTGTTTAACCGACTGTCACTGTTTCCTGTTTGGTTTCCTGTATTTATATCAGACTGAGAGGGTTTCCCTGACCTTTGGTTTACATGAAGAGGTGGAAACCTTTAAGCCTCATCCTTCACAGCAGACATCAGAACATGAAACACTCTGATTGGAGCAGATTTACTTCTTGTGAAACTTGAGTAGGCAGAGTTAGATGAGCCTGTGAGAAGTTTATGGAAATAAATCAAGTTTCTCAGATCTTCAAAGACTTTCTGAAGTGATGAGGTCCTCAAACATCAAGGTCTGCCCATAGCTTTAACCCCCACAAGCCTCCAGAGGGCCAGCCAATCAGAGTGATGGGGGTTTGTGTAGCAGGGAGTCTTAAAGAGACAGCAGCTAAAACAAAATGTTTCAGACAGAGGCTGAAAAAAGAGTTCATAAACAGCAGAGAGAAAAATAGAGATTTATCTGTGCCATAAATCATGTAAACATACTATGGAGACACCAGAAGGACAAAATAAAGACTTAAAAAAAACCCACGGTGCCAGAAACCACAGCAGACCTTCAGAGGACTACAGGAGTAGTTTGTCTTCTTATTTGTCCTATTTGTCATCCAAACACAGAGGTTTGAATGGATCCTCTTCAAAAACACTAACAGTAAAGGATTTGAGACTAAGGAACAACCTGTGAGGCACCTTTACCTGCTAAAGCTAAATCTGATCCAGCTCCATGTTAGAGACCCAGACCAGAACCAGGACTGACTCTGAATGAGACACTTGAGCTAATCTGACATGTGACAGCTTGGTGACCCGTTAGAGGTCAGGCCAAAGGTGTGTGTGTGTGTGTGTGTGTGTGTGTGTGTGTGTGTGTGTGTGTGTGTGTGTGCGCTGGTATCAGTGCTGCTGTCTCCCATAGATGTCAGATGGACGTCAGCAGCATCTGCAGCCTGATTCACATTCATTCTGAGCGTGCATGGGTAGTGGGTGGTGGTGGTGGGGGACATATAGAAATGGTGGAAAGAGTGACAGAGAGGAGGGTGAGGAGGACTGAGAGAGGCGTGCTCCAGGTCCCCTGCTCTGACATTGTGAGTGTCAGACTGCGATCACTTTAATCAGAGCAGGGATATGCATGATAAAACGGATAAGGGACTTTAATCAAAAAAACTCGCTGGTCTGGAAACGTGACACACTCCGACAAGCACACACACACACACACACACACACACACACACACACACACACACACACACACACACACACACACACACACACACACACACACACTTCCTCTTCCCAGTGTCACCCCATCTGAGCTCCATGAATATGCAGAGTTAGATGTTAAATCGGACCTTCAGCTGACACACACACACACACACACACACACACACACACACACACACACACACACACACACACACACACACACACACACACACACACACACAGTTTAATTAGATAAATAAATAAATATTTACGGTAAAGACAGAATAAAGTGAAATAATACAGTAGAAGAAACAGATTAAAGTAGATTAATAAAAAATAATAAAGGAGAATGAAGCCGAATAGAGGAGATTAAAGTAGATTATGAAGAAAAATAAAGCAGAATAAAGCAGAATAAAGAAGATTAAAGATTTATGAAGAATAATAAAGCAGAATAAAGTATGATTAATGAAGAATAAAGCAGAATAAAGCAGCTGGATAATATAGATGAATAATAAAGTTGAATAAACTAGATTAATGAAGAACAATAAAGCTCAACAAAGCTGAATAAATTGGATCAACGACTTATAAAGCAGATTAATGGAGAATAATAAAGCAAAATTAAGTAGAATAAACAGATTAATAAAGAATAATAAAGCCAAATAATAAAGCAGAATAAAGTATGATTAATGAAGAATAAAGCAGAATAAAGCAGCTGGATAATATAGATGAATAATAAAGTTGAATAAACTAGATTAATGAAGAACAATAAAGCTCAACTAAGCTGAATAAATTGGATCAACGACTTATAAAGCAGATTAATGGAGAATAATAAAGCAAAATTAAGTAGAATAAACAGATTAATAAAGAATAATAAAGCCAAATAATAAAGCAGAATAAAGTGTAATGATGAAGATTAATGAAGCTGGATAATAAAACAGTATAGTGACGCAGAGTAAATCCCCATTCCCGCTCTTCCTCTGGACTCATCTGTGCGTCAGCAGCTGCAGCTCCTCCACACGTTTCCTCTTTATCACGTGTTAATGGGATTCATGTTCACAGTCATAGGTTCATGTTAGTGAACGAGGCGTCTGTATGCTCCGCTGCTGCTTAATGATAAATTACACGTGTTGGAAATGACACGCGGATGCCGGCCCTGACATGAAATATAAATACCCTCATTTGGATAAGTCCATAGATACAGATGGAATCAGAGCCGAGGCTGTGGAGGGAGTGAACACGAGCAGCACCTCAGGTAGACACACACACACACACACACACACACACACACACACACACACACACACACACACACACACGCACGCACACACACCGTGTACATAAATACATAGATACATACATTGTACATACACATACACACACACACACACACACACACACACACACACACACACACACACACACACACACACACTCACACACACTCACACACACACGCAGACACTCACACACACACACACACACACACGCACGCAGACACTCACACCGAGTCACAACAGAACAAAGCAGTACAGTGCAGAGAGAAACTGAAAGAGTCTGAGTCTGCTGAAAGAGTCAAACCTCATGTTTTAACTGTAAGCTAAGATGGTTAGCATGATTTGCATGTTAATGAGGTGAGTATGATCCTCCACCACACCAGATATCACACTTCAAATCATTTAATACTTAGGGTCTAAACTCCACATGTTAACACTCACCGAACACAGCAGACAGCGCCACCTTTTTGAAAAGAGACTAACCTCATGACTGAGTCCAGCTGTCACTCACAACCTCAGCAGCAGGAGGATGAAGGATGGAGAGACACAGAGATGGTCCTAAACAAAGAGACTCTAAAAGAGGCGGAGTTATGAAGGAAAAACAAAAAATCATTTGATGGTCCTACAACATTTTATCATAAAGATTAAAGATATTTGAAGTTATTCTGTTAATACAGTGTGTTTCTTCATACAATGTGCTCCAGTTTTCAATAATCATGTCAAAAGTTTGTAATTAAGCACCCTTTATACTGTAAGACAGTTCACAATAGTCTAGTTTGACCCCTTTTTTCTTCCCCTAGTACAGGGGTGGGCAATTAATTTTTATAAGGGGACTATGAGAAACCTAAATTGTAGCAGAGGGCCGCACCAACAATAACATTAATTTAATCCTGCGCAATATTAACTTTTCCCATTGTAAAAGGCACTTACTTATATTTTGATTAGCTGCTTCTAATAACAAGGAGAATAAGGATAGTCTTTATATATGTGAGACTGTGGTGCAGGTCAAATAGGGAAATACTACAACAGAAGTAATTAAAAGTAAAAACAAAAACAACCATTGCATTAGTGTTTCATTTTATGTTTAACTTGTAAGTCTCCACAATAGTGAAAACCTTGATAACAACTTCATAAAAAAAAGAATGTTTTTCACTTCATATTAACTCTTCAGTGAGAAAAATCCAGTCTGCTTTGTGCTTGAACAAGTTTACTGAAATCTGACTGAATTTCTGAGATGGCCATATAAAGGACGGATGACAGGAGGTCATCAGTGATGGAGGACCTGTATTTGGATTTGTTGAACTTTATCACTGGACATCACATGTGAACATCGCTGTTCACGTGAAGGGCTCATGCTTGCAAGTGTGTCTGTATGAAAATGATACAAACTTCACCTTTTTCAAAATAAAAGCAACACAGTTGTATTGCATGCACAGAATACTTTCTTTTTTTCATTTAAGTTCTAATTTATGATTAACCTTGCATGGCCACACAGGGATGCCCAAAGGGCCAGCTGTGGCCTGCAGGGGGTAGTTCACCCAGGTCTGCCCTAGTAGGATGTGTTATGTTTGTTCGATGAAGCAGGTTGATTGGTCTGTAAGAGAAGTAGTATGCTTGAGACTTGTAGCAAGATTCCAATTTCCATGTTATTTGTTGTTTGTGTGTGTTATTTATTGGTAGTGTGTGTTATTTGTTGTTTGTGTGTGCTATTTATTGGTAGTGTGTGTTATTTGTTGTTTGTGTGTGTTATTTGTTGTTTGTGTGTGCTATTTATTGGTAGTGTGTGTTATTTGTTGTTGGTGTGTGCTGTTTGTTGTTAGTGTATTTTACTTGTTGTTTGTGTGTGTAAATTGTTGTTTGTGTGTGTTATATTTTGTAAGGGTGTATAATTTGTTGTTTTATTTGTAGTTGGTGTGTTATTTGTTGGTGTGTCTTATTTGTTGGTGTGTATTATTTGTTGTTGGTGTGTATTTTGTTGGTGTGTATTATTTGTTGTTGGTGTGTATTTTGTTGGTGTGTATTATTTGTAGTTGGTGTGTTATGTGTTGGTGTGTATTATTTGTTGTTGGTGTGTGCTGTTTGTTGTTAGTGTATTTTACTTGTTTGTGTGTGTAAATTGTTGTTTGTGTGTGTTATATTTTGTAAGGGTGTATAATTTGTTGTTTTATTTGTAGTTGGTGTGTTATTTGTTGGTGTGTATCATTTGTTGGTGTGTGTTATTTTTTTGTTGGTGTGTATTTTGTTGGTGTGTATTATATGTAGTTGGTGTGTTTTTTGTTGGTGTGTATTTTTTGTTGTTGGTGTGTTTTTTGTTGGTGTGTATTATTTGTTGTTGATTTGTTATTTGTTTGTGTAATTCGCTTAGCGTGTTGATATTTATTTGTGTTATTTGGTCGTAGTGTGAGATAATTGCTGTGAGTGTGTTATTTGTTGCTTGTGTGTTATTTGTTGATTGTGTGTGATATTTGTTGTTTATTTGTATTTATTGTTAATTGTTGTGTGTTATTTGGTGTTGATTTGTTATTTGTTGTTAGTGTGTTGATTGTTGTTTATATGTATGATTTGTTGTTTATTTGTACTATTTGTTGTTGTGTTGCTTGTTGTTAGTGTGTTATTTGTTGTGTGTAATTTGTTGTTAGTGTGTAATTCGTTGTTAATGTGTTATTTGTGGTAAGTGTGTGTATTTGGTGTTAATGTGTAATTTGTTGTTAGTGTATTATTGTTGTAAGTCTGTTATTTTTTGTTGTGTGTAAATTGTTGTAAGTGTGCTTTTCTATGTTAATGTGTTCTTTGTTGTTAGTGTTTTATTTGTTGTAAGTGTGTTATTTGTCAATGTGTTTTTGTTGTAAGTGTGTGTATTTGTTGTTAGTTTGTTATTTTTTGTTTATGTGTATTATTTGTTGTTAGTGTGTTATATGTTGTTGTTTTGTTTGTTGTTACTGTGTTATTTGTTAGTGTGTTATTTGTTGTAAGTCTGTTATTTTTTGGTGTGCGTAAATTGTTGTAAGTGTGTTATTTGTTTTCAATGTGTTATTTGTTGGTAGTGTTTTATTTGTTGTTGTTTTGTTTGTTGTTAGTGTGTTATTTGGTTTGAGTCTGTTTTTCTGTTGTTGATTTGTTATTTTTTGGTTAGTGTGTTATTTGTTGTTTATGTTATTTTTTGTTAGTGTGTTATTTGTTGTTAGTGTGTCATTTGTTGTTGTTTTGTTTGTTGTTAGTGTGTTATTTGTTAGTGTGTTATTTGTTGTTAGTGTGTCATTTGTTGTTGTTTTGTTTGTTGTTAGTGTGTTATTTGTTAGTGTGTTATTTGTTGTTAGTGTGTCATTTGTTGTTGTTTTGTTTGTTGTTAGTGTGTTATTTGTTAGTGTGTTATTTGTTGTCAGTGTGTCATTTGGTGTTGATTTGTTATATGTTGTTGGTGTGTTTTTTATTGTGTTATTTAGTGTTTTATATGTCTGTGGTGTGTTATTTGTTTTTTATGTGTGTGTGTGTGTGTGTGTGTGTGTGTGTGTGTGTGAGTGTGTGTGTGTGTGTGTGTACTGTTTGACAGTTGTATTGTGGCCCTGAATTGCAAACCACAACAGCAAATCAAAATACACAACAGAAAATTAAAAAAAACAACAACAAACAAACAACAATTTAATTTGCTGTTGTGTTTAGTTATTTGCCGTTG
This sequence comes from Labroides dimidiatus, assembly GCA_030710495.1. Classification (NCBI taxonomy): domain Eukaryota; kingdom Metazoa; phylum Chordata; class Actinopteri; order Labriformes; family Labridae; genus Labroides; species Labroides dimidiatus. The sequence continues at coordinate 29,057,070 of CM061156.1, forward strand.
TGATTTGCACTTCACGGCCACCATACAGATGGCCCCGGAACACAACACTTTGTCCCGTCCAGCCTTATATGAGGACAGATGCTGAGTGTCAGAAAGTCTGAGGGAGAGCTGCTCACTCTGCCACACATCAAAGCTAATGAAGTGTGTTCAAGAACCATGGAGAGGCTGCTTACACAGAGGGAGTGTGTGTGTGTGTGTGTGTGTGTGTGTGTGTGTGTGTGTGTGTGTGTGTGTGTGTGTGTGTGTGTGTGTCACACTGTAATTGCTTCCTGAGCTATGCTGATTAATTAGCACATACATGCATTTGTGAGCGGGTCATACATGGCGAGCCAGATGGTCTGAAAGAAAACATGTATGTGTGCTGAGTGCTATCAGGAGCGGGTAAACATTAACATAATATATTGGAGAGAGCAGTGCACACAATAAAGACAATTAAGAGTGTGATAGTGGGGACACTTCCTGAGAGCACGCAGGAATCTAACTCTGACGCTCTCAACACTTCAGCTCTGATGACTGCCTGCTCTCCATTAGCTGCCTTTATTGGCAAACACCCCCCCCCCCCCTCTAGTTTGGGATCCAGATTTAGATTAAAATCGACTGCAGAGCTGCAGTCAGGGTCTAGAATCAAATAATTCTGATGTTGTGACTGCAGCTGGTTTAAAACATGTCCTGGTTCAGCCCATAGACTGTATACAGAATGAACAACGTGGCTCCAACTTTTACCATTGAACTGTTTCAAAGTCAAAAAACCTCGGTAAAAGGCGCCTCCATTGTGCAGCAAGAGTCTGCGCAGTACAGGCTATGAGGGAAAATCTGAGTGGAAGCAGGTGACAAATATCTTTGACCTCAGTGAGAAGGCTAAAGACCCGCCTCAGTTCTGCCTCTTTACCTCAACCTAACTTGATTAAAATCAGGGTAGGTCAGGCTTTTTCAATATAGCGTTGGTGGTCTTTAAAACTCTGTGGGGACAGACTGCTGCTCTGACTTGTTCCCCTGTTACAGGATTGTCAGAGGAGTGTGTTGGTACCTTTAACTGTCTGAACACAGTTCTTTAAATGTTGTCCTGAAACTCTCAGTGGTTACTCCAAAATGCTGACCTCTCAGCCCTCTGCTCCTCCCTTCAGTCTTGGTCCCTGGTTCTGGTTTCTGGTTTGGGACTGAGCTTTACCTGCTGTTGATGCTGCTGCAGAGAAACTTCTCCTCACATACTCCAAGTGTTTTTTTTTTTTTTTTTTTTTTTTTTTTTTTGCCTCAGGTCTTTGTTTGTTTGATTCAGGACGGGCAGATAACGAATCTGGTGTTTATCGAAGGTATTAGCAGAATGATTTCACCTCAGCATTGTCCTCTCTATATCTAGATGTATGAAGAGGAGATAAGAGAGAGTCCTGTTTTCTGTCACAGTGGAGTTAATGAGCAGAGGTGAGGGGGAGGGACCTCTTCATTTCTAGCTGACAAACTAATATACAGAAATAATGTGAGCATGATGTTATCTCTTTGTTTAGCCTCTCTCTCTCTCAGACTCATTTATGAATCGTTTGGTTTTAAATGGAGTCTCTGATAACACGAAAGATAAGACAGAATGAAAAGTCTATTAATAAGTAAAGATTTGGTTTAATAAGAGGAAACTGTTCAAATGATGGTCCACGTGTTTCTATACTTCCTTTCAGGACCAAAGTCAAACATGGAGCTCGGACGGAAAGTTTTCAAGAGAGAACAGATCCTTCTCTCCTGAGCTGACCTGAGGATGAAGAGGAGGATAAAAAACGGATTCTGTGGGCTCCAGGTAGATCCTCCACACCATCGACAGCTTCAGGCTGCCCGGGCTGAGCAGGATTACACTGAGAGGGGTAACAAAATCCTGCTCACATCGCGCTCCAGAAACAGACCCAAACTGAACTGTTACACTGAGCTGTTAGCTGTGGGCCTCTGTTGATTCGACCTATTTAGGTAGATCAGGTCTGTCAGACTGGAGGCCGTAAACATCCCTCTGACAACCTGACAATATGAACACTCTCAGCACCTCCACAACCCAGCAGAGACAGAGACAACAGACAGAGAAACCTGTGAGTTTATTTTACTTCTATTCATTCTTTAGATGATGACTCAGGTTGAAAAGTTCTGGGAACTTCCCATGGGAATTTTTGGGAATTAACAGGTATTAATAGTATTTTTCTGGGAATTTTTGTGACTTTATATTAACTGCATTGATCTGGTAGTAAACATGTATAAATATTAAACATTGTTTTGTTATTAAGTTATTGAATTGTAAATTTCTGAGACAAATTTCCAGGAATTTTTTTTGAAGATTCATTTAAGATGGCAACAAACCCCTAAAAATTTCCAATATTCCTACGCTGATATCTCCCATCACGAAACTTTCCTGAGACTTACCAGAAATTTTCCAACCATTTGCAACCCTAATTATGACTCTTACCTTATTGTGAATATAATTTACTCCAGGGTTAATAAAGTATCTCTGATTCTGACATTCAGGCTGATTCATGAAGCCCTTCATCAAACAAAGTTTTTAATCTAACTTTTGGAAAACTGAAAGTGTTGGAGCTTCATCTGTTTCCTCTGTTTCTTTGTCAAACAGTGACTCAGTCCTGCTCTCTCTGTCTCTCTCTCCAAACACACACACACACACACACACACACACACACACACACACACACACACACACACACACACACACACACACACACACACAGAGTTTCCCAGGCTGGTGTGTATTTCATTGAACATATGGTTGTGTCACCATGTGTGGGGAAAGTGTTGGACTGGGCTCAGAGCCAGCACAGAAACTTCCACTGCAGCTCTCAAACTAGGTTTGATAGTGAGAAGTTTCTCTGCAGGGCACAGACAATGCTTCACACACACATACACACACACACACACACACACACACACACACACACACACACACACACACACATGAACACACACACACACACACACACACACACAGGTAGTTTGTGTGTTTTTGCGTGTGTAAACATGTCTCCTACACGTCTACTGTTAATTGATACACTCTCGTCTTCGGGGCAGGACGGAGGCAGCAGCGAACAGTTGGCAACAAACGGAGCATCTTTGAAGCAGGTCATGCTACAAATCGTCAAACCTGTTGAAGAAAACAAACCCCCGCCTCCGCTGTCTTCTGTGGGCGCTAATCTGAGTTTCTCTGATTCTTCCTCCAATTATGAAAGTGGGCGCCATGTGTATTCTATCGCTGGCTGGCAGACAATTTACAGAAAAGTGTGCAGCAGTGGTCGGGGACGTGGCACGCACATCACAATTACGCACTAATCCTTCACTGACGAGTTCAAGATGGCAATTTAATTTAGCCTCCAATTTTTCTTTGCTTTCTCCAAATCTTTTTCAATTTCCCTGCTAGTCCCTGGTGCCACGCAAACTTTGAAGCAGTGAAGATATCAATAGTTTATTGGCACTGAGTATTAATTTAACAGGGACAGTAATGTGTTTCTTCTTCACACACTTGGCGAGGGGACGTTTTGAAGGATTTAAGGGCTTTTTATTCACTGTGGAGATAAGTCAGAAAATAATGAATCTGAGAGCAAAAGTGGGAAAAGACTTTAATGAGAAGCTGAGAATGATAAGTTGAGTAACAGACAAAAAACCCAGAGAGCTCTTACTGTTAAGAGTCATTACTGTGAAAAGAGAATACATGAGAACAGATGGCATGATGAGAGACAGCATGAGGAGAGACGGCATGAAAGCTGGCATGAGGAGAGATGAACATGAGGAGGGACGGCATGAGGAGAGACAAACAATAGGAGTGATGAACAAGAGGAAAGATGGCATGAGGATAGACAGCATGATGAGAGATGAACATGAGGAGAGATGGGATGAGGAGAGATAGCATTACAACAAATGGCATGAGGAGAGACCATGTGAGGAGAGACAGAATAAGGAGAGATGGCATGAGGAGAGATAACATAAGGAGAAATGAACATGAGGAGAGACAGCATGAGAAGAGTTGAACATGAGGAGAGACAGGACGAGAGGAGATAACAGGAGAGATGACATGAAAACAGACAGCATGAGGAGAGATGACATGAAAACAGACAGCATGAGGAGAGATGACATGAAAACAGACAGCATGAGAAAAAATGACATGCAAACAGACATCATGAGAAGAAATGACATGAAAACAGACAGCATGAGGAGAAATGACATGAAAACAGACCGCATGAGGAGAGATGACATGAAAACTGACATCATGAGAAGAAATGACATGAAAACAGACAGCATGAGGAGAAATGACATGAAAACAGACAGCATGAGGAGAGATGACATGAAAACAGACAGCATGAGAAGAAATGACATGAAAACAGACCGCATGAGGAGAGATGACATGAAAACAGACAGCATGAGAAGAAATGACATGAAAACAGACCGCATGAGGAGAGATGACATGAAAACAGACAGCATGAGAAGAAATGACATGAAAACAGACACCATGAGGAGAGATGACATGAAAACAGACAGCATGAGGAGAGATGACATGAAAACAGACAGCATGAGGAGAGATGACATGAAAACAGACCACATGAGGAGAGATGACATGAAAACAGACCACATGAGGAGAGATGACATGAAAACAGACCACATGAGGAGAGATGACATGAAAACAGACAGCATGAGGAGAAATGACATGAAAACAGACAGCATGAGGAGAGATGACATGAAAACAGACCGCATGAGGAGAGATGACATGAAAACAGACAGCATGAGAAGAAATGACATGAAAACAGACACCATGAGGAGAGATGACATGAAAACAGACAGCATGAGGAGAGATGACATGAAAACAGACAGCATGAGGAGAGATGACATGAAAACAGACCACATGAGGAGAGATGACATGAAAACAGACCACATGAGGAGAGATGACATGAAAACAGACAGCATGAGGAGAGATGACATGAAAACAGACAGCATGAGAAGAAATGACATGAAAACAGACAGCATGAGGAGAGATGACATGAAAACAGACCACATGAGGAGAGATGACATGAAAACAGACAGCATGAGGAGAGATGACATGAAAACAGACAGCATGAGGAGAGATGACATGAAAACAGACCACATGAGGAGAGATGACATGAAAACAGACCACATGAGGAGAGATGACATGAAAACAGACAGCATGAGGAGAGATGACATGAAAACAGACAGCATGAGGAGAGATGACATGAAAACAGACCACATGAGGAGAGATGACATGAAAACAGACCACATGAGGAGAGATGACATGAAAACAGACAGCATGAGGAGAAATGACATGAAAACAGACAGCATGAGGAGAGATGACATGAAAACAGACCGCATGAGGAGAGATGACATGAAAACAGACACCATGAGGAGAGATGACATGAAAACAGACAGCATGAGGAGAGATGACATGAAAACAGACCACATGAGGAGAGATGACATGAAAACAGACCACATGAGGAGAGATGACATGAAAACAGACACCATGAGGAGAGATGACATGAAAACAGACAGCATGAGGAGAGATGACATGAAAACAGACCACATGAGGAGAGATGACATGAAAACAGACAGCATGAGGAGAGATGACATGAAAACAGACAGCATGAGGAAAGATGGTGTGAGGAGAAGTATCATGAGGAGAGACATCATGAGGAGAGATGAACATGAGAAAAGATGCCATTAGGAGAGATGAACATGAGGAGAGACAGCATGAGGAGAGATGACATGATAACAGACCGCATGGGGAGAGACGGCATGAGGAGAGACCACGTGAGGAGAGAGGAACACAAGGAGAGATGGAAAGAGGAGATACATCTTGAAGAGAGACATCATGAGGAGAGACAGCATGAGGTGAAACAGCATGGAGAGAGATGAACATAAGGAAAGTCGACCATGAGGAGAGACAGCATAAGGAAAGTCGACGATGTGGAGAGATGGCATGAGGAGGGAGGACCATGAGAGAGGGAAACCATGAAAAAGCGGCATGAGGACAGATGAACATGAGGAGAGATGAACATGAGGTGAGATGAACATGAGGGGGGGATTGCATGAGGAGATATGGCATAAGGAGAGACAGCATAAGAAGTGATGGCATGAGAAGAGATCAACATGAGGAGAGACAGCATGAGAAGAGTTGAACATGAGGAGAGACAGGACGAGAGGAGATGACATGAGGAGAGATGACATGAAAACTGACAGCATGAGGAGAGATGACATGAAAACAGACAGCATATGAGAAGAGATGACATGAAAACAGACAGCATGAGAAGAAATGACATGAAAACAGACAGCATGAGGAGAGATGACATGAAAACAGACAGCATGAGGAGAGATGACATGAAAACAGACCGCATGAGAAGAAATGACATGAAAACCGACAGCAAGAGGAGAGATGACATGAAAACAGACAGCATGAGAAGAAATGACATGAAAACAGACAGCATGAGAAGAAATGACATGAAAACCGACAGCAAGAGGAGAGATGACATGAAAACGGAATGCATGAGGAGAGATGGCGTGAGGAGAAGTATCATGAGCAGAGACATCATTAGGAGAAATGAACATGAGAATAGCTGCCATTAGGAGAGATGAACATGAGGAGAGACAGCATGAGGAGAGATGGGATGAGGAGAGATCAACGTGAGGAGAGACAGGATGAGGAGAAGAGGCATGAGGAGAGACAGCATGAGGAGAGAGGACCATGAGAAGAGATGGGATGAGGAGAGAGGAGCATGAGGAGAGATGAACATGAGGAGAGACAGCATGAGGAGAGATGGGATGAGGAGAAGAGGCATGAGGAGAGACAGCATGAGGAGAGAGGACCATGAGAAGAGATGGGATGAGGAGAGAGGAGCATGAGGAGAGAGATGCTTGGTGAGTTTTCTTGATGCCTTGAACCAATTTGAAGGATTAAAGTCGGTTTTGATAATCAGATTTAGATAGAACTTTTTGTATTCTAGTTAAAATGATCTTTATGTCCTGACATCAATCAATGCATAATGTGTTCTTAAATAGAGTAAAAAATATCTGCTGTCTACAGCACGAGTAAACCTGGGAAAACACCAACCAATCCTAGCATTTAGGATCCAATTTATTAAACCAATGAAATCCCATCCTGCTGTTCTACCCGCCCCCTGTGCCTATGTTTCTCCAGTTGCACTAGCCCTGATTCAATGCGCATAACCAAGAGGAATCCAAGTACAAATGGCAGAAAAACTTCCTATACCCTGATGATCTGAGGACTGAGTATGTGGTTTTGAATCAGTCACTATCATATGATTGAGGATGAAGAGGAATCAGTGAATCAGTGGCACTCATGCATGTGAGCCAGGGCGTTGTTTTGGAGGAGTTCCGAGTGTGAGGGGGTGGGGAGCTAAATGGATTCCTGAGGAGATGCTACATTCAAATTCATGCTAGTTTTCTGTGACTACCAACCCTGCCTTTGAGGTGTCCTTAAATCATCACCTGGTTGTCTTTAACTCTGCTGGGCTCTGACAGCTGGTCTCAGAGGTTAAGTGGAGACTCTCAGAGGCACCAGCATGAGGAATAGGAGAGTAAACTGTACAGCACATGGGAATGTTAACTGGTGCCTGAACAAGGTGCTGCTGATGTCTGTCTCAACCTTTCTGTTGGTGTTTCTGTGATGCAGCAGCGTAATGGTCTCTTCTGAGTCTCTTTTCACCATTCAAGGATTGTCTTTAATATTTTCTTCTTCTTTTGGTACATGATGTCGTTAACTTTTCTACTTCTCCTGTTCTTTAATGTGGTTAGCAAACAGCTGTAAGACAAGCTACAGCCACCATCTAGTAGGAATATCACAAACAGGTAACTTTATAACTACAAATTATTCTGTCCTTTAATGAGATAATATCCCTTACATATTTTAGATTTTTAATAAAGTGATGGATATTTTGTGTTTTAAAAATCCTGACCCATCTCTGATCTGCTCCTCCCTCCAACATTTCTCTCTCTTCAGTCTGTCGTGGTCGTCTTTTGATGTCACATCATAAAATCAGGGGTGATGCTGTCAGAGCTCAACAAACTTTCATCTTAATCGTTCTGCTTTACGTCACTGTTTAGTTTTTCTACACTTAGGTCTTTTTCCTGTGATGTTCTCACAGTGACCCTCTTCTTAAAGTTCTCACAGAGTTCAGTCTGTGTGAGAACTTATTGCCTCCTGCAAAGAGTTCATCCACCTACAGATTATAAGCTGTGTCCTGCTTAGTGCTGTAGGAAACTATCTTTGTTTGAGACATTCAGAGAGGTAACCTGAAAGGAATCAAACTCACATCTTTGCTCCTTTAAAAAAAAAATAAACTTCACTCAGAGAGATCCATCAATGAGATTTTACTTCCCAGGGACATCCTGTCCCCCAGAGACATGTGAGCACTGTGACTTCAGATGCCAGCACCCCCCCCCCCCCCCCCCCCCCCCCCCCCCCCCCCCCCCCCCCCCCCCCCCCCCCCCCCCCCCCCCCCCCCCCCACACACACACACACACACACATACACACACATACACACACACCCTGCTCTGTCCCTGGCATCAAACTCAACATACCAGAAGGAACCTGTGGACTTGCTGACCGGCAGCCCTGGAAGCCTGGAAACTCTTCAGCTGACCCGTTCCAAACTCACCCCTTGAACCAAGCCTTTGCATGGGGGGAGAGTGGGGAGAGTGGGTGGTGGTTAAGGAGGGAGGGGATGAGGTGGTGGGTGGAAAGGTTCAGATGAGTGGTGGAGCTGGAAGGCCTGGCTCCGGCTGCAGAGCCCGGGCTAAAGAGAGCAGGCCTGGGTGAACACGTCAGGTTGATTTATGTGATGCCTGGCCCCGTGTCTGACCCTGGGCTGGACTCCACCTGTCCTCGATCCAAATCACCCCCTCCCTCTCCACCTGCTCCTCCTTCCTCCTTAGCTCAGGGTTCGCCAAATGCTGGAGGAAGAGGACAAGGAGAGAGGATGGAGCGTGAGGTGAAGACAGCGGCTCCAGGTCATTGATCATCATAGGAGGAGGGCTGTAAAGGAGGGCGAACAAGAAAGAGAGAGAGAGAGAGAGAGAGAGAGAGAGAGAGAGAGAGAGAGAGAGAGAAGGGTATTATTCTGGGTGGCCAATATGAGTTGATGAAGATTTGATGAACCAGGAATGAAAATCTGTCCAGAGGACTCTGTGACGCACAAGGTCATCTGATAACATCCTGAAGTCCTTCAGGGAAGCACAGAGGAGCACAGAGGAGGTCGGAGTCTAACTTTGGTTTCTGTTACATTCATTCAGAGTAAAAACAAAGAGGAATAACTGAGTCTGGGATTAGACAGTATCATTAAAGAAATATCTGATCTATAATTGAAGTCCAGAAACTTAAAAACAAAATTAACACTCTATTTTTTTCCTCACTCTATCTTCACGGCCCTTAGCTTCAGTTCCTGTTCCTTGCTCAGCTGGACAAGTTCCTGGACAAACTATTTGAACATGGAGCTCTGTGGGGACTGACTCTCTGCTGGAGACAGACACTAGTGGACACTCAGGGAACTGCACACCTCTATTGGCTCCATTTGAACCCTTTAAGTCCTGATCTTTTCTGTTGTAAGTGGAGCTTCTCTCAGTTTTCTATGTCTCTCTTTTTTCTGAAGTTGATCTGGTTTTGTGGGGACAGGAAGAAACAGTCCATGTGAGTCCTCCCTGGCATGCTAGGGCCCCGCCCTCCCAGCGGGGATGTGATTGGGGTGTCTGGGCGTTTAAAGCGATGCGCCGAAGTGGAAATAAGTGAAATGGAGGAGATAGTTTGCCATCGATACCCAATTATACGTCTAAAAGAGGCTCTGCATGCTCTCAGTGACACCCCCAGCTGAGGTCTGAGGGCCCCGCTTCGTGTTTGGTGATAAAGGCTTCAGTTGGAGGATCATGGTCTCTGTGATTATGTCCAATGACGATAAGGCACTAAATAATTCTCAGTCTTGCTGTGAGCCTCTTATTGAAGAACAGGGTTCACTTTATAGGCTGTGTGTGTGTGTGTGTGTGTGTGTGTGTGTGTGTGTGTGTGTGTGTGTGTGTGTGTGTGTGTGTGTGTGACATACCTCTCAGTCAGAGTCCCAAATAAAGATAAATACACCAGAGAGCCTCACAGGACGGAGGACTTCGTTAGGATGAGGTCCTCCTCCTACTCCTCCTCCTCCTCCTCCTCCTCCTCCAGCCTTCAGCTGGAGTCATTAAGTCAGGGACTTTCTTTGCTCTGATCCAGGTCGCTCCTGACAACCTCACAGCCTGCCCCTCCTCCTCCTCAGTATACAGGTCACAGACGGCGGGCCGGCACCCTGAGGTGTCTTGTGGATGAGCCTGTGGAGTGACGGGCAGGCGTCCCTGAGTGCCACATTCATTTGCACATCAAGGAGGCAGAGAAGGAAGCTTTGACCCAATTAAAGCCCAGAAAACAGATTAAATAAATTCACTGCTGCTCCTGGACACACACACACACACACACACACACACACACACACACACACACACACACACACACACACACACACACACATGAGGAGGTCGTGTAGAGGCCGCATGATGAACGGAAGTGTCTTTCAGCTCATCTATCAAACTAATATCTGAACAAAGCTGAATTATTTATTTAAAGTAAACTTTTTATTTGTCTGATAACAGCTGATCAGATCCTACAGATTTAGACCGACCTGTTTTTACAGGGTATCAACTCTTTAAAAATCACTGAAGCACCAGTGCTCTCATTTTTTCCATAGGTGCTCTGTAGATTACCATAACTCCTCAATCATTTGGGCCTGCCAAAAAATTCAAAAAGCTCAAAGAAGAATAGATGAGCTTAACGGTGATATCTGAGAGTGTTCAATCACAGGTGATAACTAATGTTGGCTGTTCTCATTACCATAACTCTCCTACTATTTGAGCAAGAGGGAAAAAAAATCAAACAGTTTCTGAAAGAAGAGAAGATGATCTTTCCGGGTGTGATCTCTGATTCTTAAAATGACAAAATGAAAAAAAAAAAAAAAAAAAGGTCCAGGTGACCTGGATGATACTCAGGTGATAAAGGGTTGAGTCATTTTTTCTTATTTCAAGAATCAGAGATCAGGTACATTTCTGTTACCCCACTGTCAGATTTTTTTTTTTACTCCTTAAAAACTAGTCAGGCAAAGTGTCTGTCTTTTAAAATGTCTTAGTTTGGGACCAATTCAGTTCATGACTTATTAATCCACTGAGCTCAAAGCCAACCTGCATGGACTCCAACGGTTTAGAACAAGTCAGGAATAAAAACCAAAGAGGAGTGTGAGAGAGCAGCTGATCCTGAAACCACAGACCAGTTTAGACGGGAGGAGTTCAGACAGAGGAGAGGAGGAGAGAGAGAGGAGGAGAGAGAGACAGAGAGAAAGACAGAGAGGGAGACAGAAAGTGAGATAGAGAGACCCAGAGAGAGAGAGAGAGAAAGAAAGAGAGGAGAAGGAGAAGGAGGTGATTGGTGGCTCATTTCCATGCCTTGTTAGATCTATCATCTCTTTAATTAATAGTGTTTTTAGGAAGACGTCTGAACTGTGTCATTTCCATTATTGGAAAAGCTAATGCCATTAATGAATCATTTTCACTTTTGATCCGTCATATCATGCTAGTTGATCTCCTCTTTTCCGCTCGGCTGACTGATAGCATCATTTTCTGCCCCTCGATCAAATTTAATTTGGCCCCCTATTATATCGCAGCGCTGTGACTCAAGTGTCAATTTTTGTCAGGCAATTAGAAGCTATAAACTGTGAAGCTAACTTTGATAGGCATTGTAATTGGATTGTTTCAGCAACAGCTCAAAACACTTTCAGTGTTTCTTCATCTCTACCTGCCCCCCTCCCGCCTGGAGGAGCTTTCTGATCATCGACCCACCGCCGTACGTGGAGCTTCAGAGCAAGCAGTGATAAGAGGCATGTAACGGTGAAAACACACGAGCACAAAGTGAGCCAAGGTTTCACTTTTTGTCCGTCCTCGCTTCACCTTCAGCACATCACATTAAAGAGGGCTTCAACTTTCTAGCTGACAGACAGACAGACAGACAGACAGACAGACAGACAGACAGACAGACAGACACACACACACACACACACACACACACACACACACACACACACACACACACACACACACACACACACAGAGGCAGAGGGGTTGAAAACCTGAGGAGGATGCTGTGAAGAAGAGTTAGCTGATGCAACCTGCAAAATGACGCTCTGCTTGAGTCAGGCTCCCAGAAACTGAACCAGGAGGAGACAGTTCCAAAAGCAGACGGAAAGCCTTTCTTACCCCTCACTTCATTAGTGTGTCTGAGAGAGAACAAATCCCTCAAACATGTCCTCACTCACACATGTAGACACACTGATAACAAGTGATGTCACACGTTCAGACACCAATCAGGGCTCAACAACATGAGGACATGCTGTTGTTTTTTTATTCAGTGTAAGACAAAGATAAGCTGCAGCAGGTTTGACTTTGATTATCTTCAAGCACATGTAAATAAACTCCTGGAGACTGAAATTAGCCTGTAACATTCAGGTCTCAATTCAGGGCCTGCATCCTTCGTGGGCCGCATTTGTCACAACGCTGCGTGAAGGCCGTCCCAATTCAGAGGCTCCTCCAAATGCAGCCCATATCCCAAGATCCTTTGCCCACCGCTGCTCAGTCCCGAAAAAAGAACAGGGAAAATGACACAATGGTGACATTAGGTGGTGTTAATATGACTTTAAATGTAAGTATTGGGTTTATAATCGGTTTTTACTCATCTTAACAAATAACCCCAGGTACAGGGAATCAGACGTTGAGCTAGATGTTTTACTCATCGGTCATTTTGACGGATGTAAAATTCTGTCATAATGAATAATGATCCCTCAATTAAAAAATCGATAATGAGACATATTAATTATTAATTATATATTTTAGCATGTCATCATTAAAGTGACACAAATACAACTTTAACATTAATGATTCAGGACAGTTCACTGCTTATTGGGCAGAAAGAGTAGAAGACAACTAACAGAAAATACAAATTATAATACCAACCCTGCTGTCAGCAGCTTTGTAAAGAGAGAAAAAAACACTCTCATAACAAGTGGAACGTTTTGTTTTTGTTTTTTTGGGGTCATCAAGCGAGAGAGCAGCAGAGGAGATCAGCACCAGGTTTTGTGTCTTTGCCTCAGTCAGCCGACTTCAGGCTGCTGGTTTGTGTTCTGGAGGCTGAAGCTATGTTCTGCTACACTAGAGACTGGAATGAGCAGCGCTGCTTCAGCAAGCGTTTTAAAGTCTGTAAACATTTCACCCAGTGAAGTAATGAGCAGTCAGCAAGACTATTTGATTGGTTGGTTTCCTGATCCTGCCAGAATCTGCCTCACTGGGAGGAAATCCTGGAACATTTGGTCCTGATGTCAAAGAGCGGTGGCTTCAGTCCCGTGTGAGTCAAAGCAGAGCCAAGTGATGCCTACGTTTAAAAGGATAAAACAAGCCAGCAGGTCAGAGAACACGAGATCATAAACAGGACAACACCATACCTCATTAATTATGCACGCTCTCCACTGACTGTACAGGGGGTCTGCTGCAGGTGAGATATGTGATTAATGAACGGCTGTGTGACAGTTGAAGTGGACTGGATCACTGTCAGGGTTTCTAATCTGTCAAAATAACCTTCAGATTTTTCCATCATTGATCGAAAAATTCTGTCAAAAGACGGAGAATAATCAGTTAATGTGACCTCTGAGGGGAACTGGAAAATCTTCAGAGTTTAACTTTCAGTTAAAATGTAACTTTCAGTTAAAACAGTGAGGCTGGTAATTCATTAACACATGGCATAAATCAGCATTATGTTAGTAAAACATTTTGACTGAATAAATAAATAAGTTTAGGATTATGAATTTGGTGGCAGAAAACATGACTTACGATTTCTTTCTGACGGGTAAGGGCAGAGACATGACGCAACCAGGAAATATTCCAAAGGCTAGGACCATTCCATTTAATGTGATGAGGCCTACCTGGCCTCTGAAGGACTGGCATTCAGAGGATGGGTCCTTCTGAGGATGCAGCCCCTGAATTGAGACACAGCAACTGTGTCTCTGGAAGATGGTTCCTCTGTGCCATGGTGTCTCTGTAACTGGTTACTCTTTGACATGTTCCGCTGTCACATGGTTCCTCTAAAACATGGCTCCTCTATAACCAGTTCCATTGAAATATGGTTTCTCTGTAATATGGTTCCACTGTTACCAGGTCCTCTGTAACATGGTTCTACTGAAACAGGTTCCCCTTTAACATGGACTGTTTCCAAATTACCTACTACACCATGTCCCAAAAGTTCATGCACCCCAATGGGCAACACTTTTGTCTGTTTGTCTCCAAAATGGGTTGCACCTGGTCTGCCAGGTGTTGCAAGGTTGTTTAATTAGTTCATCTGTTTGTGACTGGCCTATAAATTTCTTGGTTAACTATAAAGCATGTCACTGAGAGAAACTTTTCAAAGCCTCAAGTCCGTGCTCAAGCCATTGCCTTGCGCAGGGCAGGGAAAACTTGCAAGGAGGTAGCTGTGGACCTTGGTAGAGGCATACGATGGGTAAAGAAGTGATGGCAGAGATACCAGAGTTGTGACTCCCTTGAAGACATGCCCTGTGCAGGTCGCCCCTCAGTTCTGAGTTCGAGGGCCAAGGACCTCATCTGCAAAGCCAAGGGAAAGAGACACCAATCCTGTCGCTGACTCAGTCGAAGACTGAAGAATCTTGGGGAAGCAGTCTCTAAGAGTACCATCCATCGTTTTCTGACTGAAAAACTGGGTCTGAGAGCATATAAAAGACAGCGAATTCCTCGCCTTACCAAACTGCAAAAGGAGAAGCGGCTTACTTTCACTAAGTACGCTAAAATGACTAAAATGCCTCTCTACTTATTTCCTACACCCAACAGCCAAAACGACTGCATTACACTGACAAGCAACTGGAAGTACCACCTTCTGAACAGGTCAAGTTCAGCGGCCATTGCATGGTCTGGAGGGTGATGTCATCTTCAGGGCTGTCTGAGTTGCATGTTGTACCCCAGCTGAGTATTATGTTAAGAATATTCTCCAGCCAGTGCTACTTCACATACTCACCAGAAAGAAGACATTGGGTCCCATCACAGCTAGGAAGGCATGTTGAAATGTTCCTTGTGCAAGATGGTGCCTCTGGACATACTGCTCGTACAACTCAGGAGTGGTGTTCTGAGCAGCTTCCTGGCTTTCTGCACAAAGAGGAATGGCCACCCAACTCCCCGGACCTCAACCCGATTGAGAACTGCTGGGGTGTCCTGAACAGTCGGGTCTCCCCATCCCCTACCACCATGAAGCAGCTCAATGTGAGGGCTGTGCGGGAGTGAGGCAACATTGAGCCTTCTGTTCTAAAGAACTTAGTGCATTCTATGCCCCACAGACTGAGGGCAGTAATGAAGATACACTGGCTTTTGAGTAAATGCATTCTGTTGAAAATTCACAATCTGAGTTGACTTTTTCTGTGGTGCATGAACTTTTGGGACATGGTGTACAATAGCAGTGCCTACTGATTTGGCTGAAATTCAGTATGTAGTAGGCAGTCCACCAAAACTTGCAAAATCTTCCTGGATGTTCTTCTGATCTGGGAAAATTTCTCAGTATGCATCGGATTAGTCTACCTGGCATACTATTTCCCAATGGGGTTGACAGTCAGGTTTAGGCGAACTACCACCACCTACTGTAATGAGTCAGAAAAACAACTACAATATAACACTTCAGTTACACAGTCTGTGAGAAAGAAGTGCAGTGATGCAAAAGAAAAGCTGTTATAACTTCACTTCTAGTGTTAAAAGAGGTGTTTTTTTCCCTACAGATTCATTAATCATTATATAGGAGTTGTTTTTACTTAATACATTTTTATTTAACTAGGAAAATTGCATTACCTAAAGAAAAGTGTTGAAATAATGAAGCTGAAGGAGCAGAAACAAAGCTGAAAATGTGAAATAATATTGCTGAAAGCTGTAAAACATAGCTTAAATTGTGGAGAATGTTATAATAAAAGAAGGAATGAAGTAGTAGGAGAGAAGAAGAAGAAGAAGTTGAAGCAGCAGAAATAGTTTGAGTAGAATTAGTTGCAGAAACAGTTGTATAAATAGTGAGCAGAGTAAGTTGAAGTAGAAGTTATGATACAATAAAAAAACTTAAGTAGTGATGGCAGTGACAGTATCATTAGCTGGATGAGGCAGTATAGTGAGTGTGTGTGTGTGTGTGTGTGTGTGTGTGTGTGTGTGTGTGTGTGTGTGTGTGTGTGTGTGTGTGTGCGTGCGTGCGTGCGTGCGTGTGTGTGTTTGTGTGTAATTGTTTTGGTAGTGTAGCCAGGTTCTTCCAGAATGTCCCAGAATGTCCTTATGAGTCATTATTTATGAACAGCTGTGTGGTTTCCATGGTGATGGAACATAAAGGAACACTTCTTAGTAACAGTTGATCTCAGAATGGATTTTTGGGTGAAACATGAATCTGAACAGGTGCTTGCTGTGCCAAAACCATGATAGCTATTAGAAAAAGGAGCATATTGTGAGAATCACAAGACACAGAATAATCTGTCAATGTGCATTTTATATCTTTAGGGCAAAAAATGTGCCCACACAATTGAGATAAAAATAAGTGATCCTTTGCTGAAAATTCCTCGAGATTCAAAATGGAAGTAAAGGGGGAGTGCTGGTCAGGTTTGCCTGACACTTGGCCCTTTCCTGACTAAGAGCTCCATCTTTTGACTTCAAAAGTTACTTTGACAGAAGCACAACAAAAATTCCAACATTTTGATGCCTTTTTATGTATGTGGAGTGAAGTTTGTGGGTGTGAGATTAGTTTGTTCTGGAGATTTCTTGTGTCATGAGCTGCTGCTCCCACTCTGACTGATGATGTCACGCACTCTGAGAGCTGAGTTTTAGTGAAAAAACTCAAAACTTTGATTATCTCAAAAACTGTTGAAAATATTTAAAAGTTGAAACGTGTAAATAGTGGAAAGATCTGTGAACGTTATAAAACAAATTTTTAGGAGCTCAAAGTTGAAGGAGTTTTAGGAGGAAAAGTCAAAGTTCTCCAGTCATTTCAAATGGGAAATATTTTTGACAAAAAGTTGAATAAATCAAAAAGTTTAAGAGTTAGAGATGAGAAAAGTCATAGCACACATGTCCTAAAGTAGCTGAATAGTTTCAAAGTTGAACGGTGAAAATCGGTGAAAAATTGTGGAAGGAGATAGGTGCCAAAAAACGTACAGAAGAAGAAGAAGAAGAAGAAGAAGAAGAAGAAGAAGAAGAAGAAGAAGAAGAAGGAGAAGAAGAAGGAGAAGAAGAAGAAGAAGAAGAAGTGAAGATAAAGTAGAAGAACAATATGTTGAAATTGAAACATAAAAAATCCATCAGCTGTACTCCAATTCTCCTAAACTGAAAACCAAAGTAGCATACTACAAAGCAGACCCAACAGAGCAGTCATACTACATACTACATTCAAAAACAGTAGGCAGTTTGCAGTGCCTACTGCATAGTAAATTCACATGTAGTATGCAATAGGCGGTTTAGAAAACAGCCACGGTTCCACTGTAACATGGTGTCTTTGTAACATGGTTCCTCTGTAACATTGTTCCACTGTAACTGGTTCCACTTTGACATGGTACCACTGTAATCAATTGCTCTGTAACTTGGTTCCACTGTAACACAGGCTGTTTCACTGCAACCAGTTCCTCTGTAACTGGTTCCTCTGAAATATGGTTCCACTCTAACATGGCTCCTCTGTAACATGATTCAACTGTAACACAGTGTCTCTGTAACATGGTGTCTATGTAACTGGTTCCACTGTAACATGCTTTCTCTGTTACAAGGTTCCACTGTAACATTGTGTCTGTGTAACTGGTTTCTCTGTAACATGAGATGCATGAGAGAGATGCAAGGAAATGAAGAGAGGAGTCGAGGAGATTTGTTTTAAGAGCATTGAGACGTCCTCTCCTTGGAAGCGTCAAATGATGCAACATGTTTTGGTGATGAAGGCATCAGCTGATCACCTCTGGATCATCTGTCAGTCTGCTCTAACAGCCGATCACCTCTGGATCATCTGTCAGTCGGCCCTAACAGCCGATCACCTCTGGATCATGTCAGTCAGCTCGTTTGTGTGTCTGTCCATGTGTGCTGTAATAACTCTAATCAAATAAAAACAGTAACAGAGCTTTGTCTGTGTTTTCAACCTGTTTAACAAACACTTTCACATGAAGAAAACCTGACCTCTGATTATTCTGTGTCTTGTTTAGAAGCACACCGATCACTTTACCGCTAAAATGCGTCAATATTAGTTTTTTTTAAAAAATTATTCAGCCTTTATCTAGAGCATATCTGATCATGAACCCTGAAACTTATTACAAACCAGATTCGGTTGAAGTTGGGAAATTGTGTAAAATGTAAATAAAAACAAAATACAATGATTTGAAAATCCTTTTCAACCCATATTCAATTGAATACACTACAAAGACAACATATTTAATGCTCAAACTCATAAACTTTATTTTATTTTTCAAATAATAGTTAACTTAGAATTTCATGGCTGCAACACGTGCAGTAGAAGTTGGGAAAGGGCATGTTTACCACTTTGTTACATCACCTTTCCTTTTAATAACACTCAATAAACGTTTTGGAAGAGAGGAGACTAATTCTTTTAGCTTCTCATGTGGAATTCTTTCCCAGTCTTGCTTGATGAACCGCTTCAGTTCTTCAACAGTCCGGGGTCTTCTCTGTCATATTTTACGCTTCATAATGCGCCACACATTTTCAATGGGAGACAGGTCTGGACTGCAAGCGGGCCAGGGGAGAACCTGCACTCTTTTACTTCGAAGCCACGCTGTTGTAACAGGTGCAGAATGTGTCTTGGCATTATCTTGATGAAATAAGCAGCAGCGTCCATGAAAAAGACGTGGCTTGGATGGCAGCATATGTTGCTCCAAAATCTGTATGTACTTTTCAGCATTTATGTTGCCTTCACAGAAATGTAAGTCACCCATGCCATGGGAACTAATGCACCCCCATACCATCACAGACGCTGGCTTTTGAACTTTGCCTTGATAACAGTCCGGATGGTCCGCTTCCTCTTTGGTCCGGAGGACACGACGTCCAGTGTTTCCAAACACAATTTGAAAAGTGGACTCATCAGACCACAAAACACTTTTCCATTGTGCATCAGTCCATTTTACATGAGCTCAGGCCCAGAGAACCCGGCGGCGTTTCTGGATGTTGTTCATAAAGGGCTTTTGCTTTGCATGGTAGAGTTTTAACCCACTTACTGATGTAGTGACGAACTGTATTTACTGACAGTGGTTTTCTGAAGTTTTCCTGAGCCCATTTGGTGATATCCTTAATGCACATGTTGGTTTTTAAGGCAGTGCCGTCCGAGGGATCGAAGGTCACGGTCATTCAGTCTTGGTTTCCGGCCGTGGAGCTTACGTGCAGTGATTTCACCAGATTCTCTGAACCTTTTGATGATATTATGGACCGTAGATGTTGAAATCCCTAAATTCCTTGCAATTTTGCTTTGAGAAATGTTGTTCTTAAACTGTTCAACTATTTTCTCACGCAGTTGTGGACAAAGTGGTGAACCTCGCCCCATCCTTGCTCGTGAATGACTGAGCATGTTTGGGGAGGCTCCTTTTATACCCAATCATGGTACCCACCTGTTCCCAATTAGCCTGATCACATGTGGGATGTTCCAAATAGGTGTTTGATGAGCTTTTCTCAGCTTTCTCAGTATTTTTTGCCACCTTTCCCAACTTCTACTGGACGTGTTGCAGCCATGAAATTATAAGTTAATTATTATTTGGCAAAAACAATTAAGTTTATGAGTTTGAGCATTAAATATCTTGTCTTTGTAGTGTATTCAATTGAATATGGGTTGAGAAGGCTTTTCAAATCGTTGTTTTTTTTTAATTTACATTTTACACAATTTCCCAACTTCAACCAAATCCGTGGGCGTGTCTGTCGTTGGAAAGACTGTCATTGGAAAGACTTCCGCAAAGGCAGCTATTGTGTCTCCTCGATTATTGCTCCTCTGATCAACCTCCTCCCTCCTCTCTCCTCTCTTCTCCGACCACAATTAACGCTTTGGGACCCCCTTCAATATGGCGCCTCAGAAAGTACTGCGAAGGAGAGAGGAGGCTGCTTTTTGGTGCTTTGAGACGCACCCATGGTTCCTCTGTCACATGGTTCCTCTGTCACATGGTTCCTCTAAAACACTTTTCTCTGTAACACGGTTCCTTTATGACCAGTTGAAATATGGTTTCTCTGCAACATGGTTCCACTGTAACCAGGTCCTCTGTAACATGATTCTACTGAAACCGATCCTTCTGTAACACAGTTCTTCTTTAACATGTTGTCTCTTTAACATGGATCCACTGTAACATGGTTCCTCTATAACCGGTTCCACTGTAACATGGTTCCTCTATAACCAGTTCCATTGTAATATGGTTTCTCTGTAACATAGTTCCACTGAAACCGATTCTTTAACATGGATCAGCTGTAACAAGGTTCCACTGTAACATGGTTCCTCTGTAACACGCTTACACTGAAACATTGTGTCTGTGTAACTGTTTTTTCTGTAACATGGTTTCACTGTATCATGGTGTCTCTGTAACTTGGTTACTTATGTCTTCAGTCACAGCTGTTTTTATATTACCATCACTGAAAACACATCCTCTGACCTCTAAAGTCAGCTCCTCCTCTCTGATCCTGGACTCTGCTGAAACCTCTCTGGTCCTCTGATGGATTGGTCCAGTCCGTTTGAAGAGTCTTTCTTTATTGTAGTTGTGTGTATTTTATTTGTGTTTTGTTTTTCCACTCTGTAAAGTGTCCTTGAGTGTTGGAAAGACGCTTTGAATAAAAATGTATTATTATTATTATTATTATTATTATTATTATTATTATTATTATTATTTAATGTGAACACTTTACACTCAGCTGTTCACGTCTCCTTTAGGCTCCAAAGAGAAAAAAAAATTCAACCAATGAGATGATCACATGCTTACTGAGGACTCCTCTTTAGCCTGAGCTAACAGAGGCTAAAAGAGACTTGGGGTTTCTAGAACCTTCAACTGAAGGTTTAAAAATCCCAGAAACTCAAATGAAGCAGTGAATGGGGATGGAGACAAGAACAATAGAGGAGCTTACTGAAGCGTTTGTCTCAGCGTCTCTTGAAATCAGATATTCTTGATGTTTGTGTCCAGGGGGACTACTCTCACCAGTAAATGACAACGTGTGTGTGTGTGTGTGTGTATGTGTGTGTGTGTGTGTGTGTGTGTGTGTGTGTGTGTGTGTGCTGTTTGCGCCGTCTGAACTCTCAGGGGAGGGTTCACTCCTCCTCCTCCTTCTGCTCATCTCCACCCAACATCCCCTGTCGCTCATGGCATCACCCGGGGTGACAGAGGCTCTGCCCCCCCAGGGTGGAGGTGGGGAACTCACAAACACACACACACACACACACACACACACACACACACACACACACACACACACACACACACACACACTAGAGTAAAGGTAGGCAGGCTGTGTATATTTAATAAAGTACCCCCCCCCCCGCCGCATTGAGCTCCACCCTCTGATAGAAAGAGGGTGCAGCAGCAGCAGTAGTGGTAAATTATTATTATTATTATTTTTGTTATTATTGTTCTCTGCTTAATTTCCAACATGAAAATATTCATTGACTCCATTTAATTTGAGTGCAACATAAATGCTTATTACAGTGCCGAATCAAAGCTAAATTAAAGCTGCTAATTATGTCGAACAGGAGGAGAAAAGTCAGCTGGATAATTGTAATTTTAGGTCGACCAATATTACAAATCACCTGCCACACAAACACACACACACACACACACACACACACACACACACACACACACACACACACACACACACACACACACAGGTTTTATTTCCCAAACTGTTAAGTCAAGTAGAGACAGAAAAATGTGCCTCTCTCTGTGTGTAAGTTTTTATGTGTATGTGTGTGTGTGTGGGTGTGTGTGTGTGTGTGTTTGCGCACCTTCCTCATACCAGTGGAGGGCAGAATTACATTTCATAAATTAGAAGTGCGGCGTGTTGATTAGAATGCAGGAGGAAGAAAACGGGAGGGGAGGAGGGGGATGAAGAGGGGGAGGAAGAGGGGGGTGAATATTTTTCATCAGGTTCTGATGGATCTGTGTTTCTCTTCTTCTTTTGTTTCTGTGTCTGCAGAGATGTGATGACAAACAGGCTGAACACGGGCACGCGTTTCTTTCTTTCTTTCTTTCTGAAACGTTTTTTTCAGTCCTCTCACCAGCCTTCACCATCATCTGAGTCGACGCGTCTCTGACAGACAGAGAGACCGAGTTGTGTCTGACCCCAGGATCGAAAAACCTCTCAGGTTACCTCATTTAGAAAACTCACTTCACAGCAAAAAAAAAAAAAAAAAAAAAAAAAAAAAAAAAAAAAGAAAAATTAAATAAATGAAAACCCTCCAGAAAAATCACCTAATTCAATATAATGAAGAACAGAGACGACGCCCCAGGTAAATAAAAATGTACTTTTTCAGATTCCTGTTCCAAGTAGTTATTCCTCAAGAAACTAAACAACTACATTTTTTTCCTTAGGTCATTTATTTATTTTGGTCTCATTTTTTGTCTTTTATTATCTTCAAATCAGATGTTTTTTCTGAACTCCTCAAATTAAAACTGATAATTATTTACTAAAATAAGACATGAACACAATCAGAATTCTGAAGTGTTTGTCTTTCAGCTAATTTTTATATATATATATATATATATATATATATATATATATATATATATATATATATATATATATATATATATATATATATATATATATGTTTTTTTCATATTATATTCTGGGGAAGATCCTCAAACACTTGAAACTGGCTGACAGGGACCATGTTCAATCCTCAGTGTCAGGTCTAAACTCTGCAGCTTGAGTCTAATGTGCCGATGAGACTTTGTTTCAGTGTTTCTTCATTTAATGATTAAAAAAATCAACAGATCAGACAGAAAAACCTTTTCAACAAAACACACATAAAAAACACTCAAAAAGCAAAGTTTGAATTTGATCTACAGATGTTTTTATTTAATCTGAACATTTTCTTCACTTCTGCTGAGAGAACGTGGAGTTTTTATTTAGTTGATCTCTGAAACAAAATCTTTAAATTTGTTTTAAAATATGTTGGTTAAGTTTTGATATTTAGTTTCTAATATTCCACATTTAACGTCACAGAAACCTGACCTTCACCAGGATGACAGATAAAAAGAGCTGAGATGTTTAATCTGACCTCTGAGATTAGATTAGATTAGTTTATATGTTATATTTATGAGTCAGAGGAGGAGCAGCTCTGCTGGCTCTGATCTCTGACACCTCACTGAGCTGCTCTGTTTCTCTGCTGAGCCTATTCACAGGTCAAAGGTCAACTCCCTTTCATTTCTATGCAGTCCTGATGTTTGGTTTCTACCTGAACAGTGTTTTTTTTTTTTAACTCTGCTCTGACCTGTAGGCTCTCTGTGGTTTTGCTCTGATGTTAAAATGTCTTTACTTTACAGAAAACAGTTGATGTGGAGTGAAGGAGGAGCTCCTGGGACTTGAATCTGATTAAATGTAAATACCTATTATTATGTGAAGGTTTATGTTTGTAAGTTTGATCTTTATCAGTAAGTTATTATTTATATGTTGATTTATTTTGTTTTTTTAATTTTTGCAGTTTATCTTTTTAAATTGACTCTTTAGGGTCATAAAATGAGCTAAAAAAAAAAAGGGATCAAAATATCTCCAGCAGCAGAATAAACATCTGTGAATAAACCCTGAACACATGAAGTGTTTTCTCTGACAGGTTTAGAGTTTAGAGTTTAAAGAGCTCCTTAAATGAAGCAGTGATATGGGATCTTTATGCACTTCAGACATTACTGTAAAACAACAGGTTCAATGCACTAAACATAAAACATTCTTTATCTTCCTCTCTGCAGCAGCATTAACTCACCTCAGCGTTAAATCTCACACTCCTCTCTCAGCTCTCAGTGCTCCTCCTGTCCACATGTGGACGACACACAGTGAGCAGAAATAATCATCTGATGAACAGGATATCCTGATATTCTGATGTTCGGTGTGTGAGAGGTGGCGTGCAGGCAGCATACAGACGGTGTGCAGGCGGCGTGCAGACGAGGCGTGAGCTAGGTGCAGCCTGCTATCAATAGTTAAAGAAGAGCAGAGAGAAAGCTGTGCATTAGCATTAGCTCGGGGTGCTAGTAAATAAGATGCTATAAAAACACATTAAAATTAAGGTCATGGCTCACGCGGGATTTTCTCTGTGTGTGTGTGTGTGTGTGTGTGTGTGTGTGTGTGTGTGTGTGTGTGTGTGTGTGTGTGTGTGTGTGTGTGTGTGTGTGTGTCTGTATGTGTGTGTGTGTGTGGTGTGTGCAGCCTCCTGGGTGGATGTGTGATTAGCCTAATCCCAGCAGTCACAGCTCTGCTCCCTGATGTGGAGGGAGAGATTCAGATGGTGATACGCTGCCGCAGAGAGACACCGTGTCAGAGCTGCTGTTGGCAGCTCTTCCCGTCCTCCACGCAGCGAGGACGACCGCAGAGAGACACTCACTCCAAAACCAGAGACAACACATCAGTCAATCACTGCTCCACATTTATCTGCAACCCAAACATCCTCAGAGGTCGTCCTCTGAGTGAAGAAAATCACAACAGATGATCCTAAAAACCACATCAGACATGCAATGCTAGACTCTCTGACTGAGAGAATGATTAAACTTCATCATGGAAATCACTGCTCCTACTGCATTTCATAAATTTAGTTATAAGTATGAAAATTAAAGAGTAAATTAATCTGTAATCTGAAGATAATTATAATGATGACACATTAAAAACCGACCCAGAATAATTCAAAGAACCATCAGGACCCTACATTTATAAATTTATACCCTAAACTACACAACCTACAGACACCAGGTGGATCACATCGATCGGTTATACACAAAAACATTTAAAAATATTTATCAGTCAAAATCTGGACAGAATGTTCAAACTCAGGTTAAAAATACACAAACAAAAAAAGTTACCATTTCCTGTCTGTAACCCTGGATCAGGCTGTTTTACACCAGTTCTCTCTGTGTTAGAGCTCAGAGCTTAAAATCATGAACAAAAAGAATCAAATAAAGTGAAGAGATGATCCTCCATCAGTGACCATGAGAGGAGAGATACATCACATGACTTACCAGTTAGAAGCTTCACATGATTCTTCTGCTGAGTGTTTTCACACACACACACACACACACACACACACACACACACACACACACACACACACACACACACGCACACACACACACACACACACACACACATACACACAC
This sequence comes from Labroides dimidiatus, assembly GCA_030710495.1. Lineage (NCBI taxonomy): Eukaryota > Metazoa > Chordata > Actinopteri > Labriformes > Labridae > Labroides > Labroides dimidiatus. The sequence continues at coordinate 29,082,508 of CM061156.1, forward strand.
ACACACACACACACACACACGCACACACACACACACACACACACACACACACACACACACACACACACACACACACACACGCACAGAGTCCAAAGAGAAAATTTCCAACCCCAAAACTGTCTATTCCTTTATTCCACTTTAACATGAAGCATTCTGGGTATTCACTCTGCATCAGTGACATCACCTTCTATCTCTGCTCTCTGATTGGTTCATCTGGATCAGGTACCAGAGGAAGAGTGTGAGTTAATAAATAGGAAATGTCCATCAGTGTCAGGTCCTCCTTTTGGAGCTCATTTAGAGCCAGATAGCCTCTGTGTGTGTGTGTGTGTGTGTGTGTGTGTGTGTGTGTGTGTGTGTGTGTGTGTGTGTGTGTGTGTGTGTGTGTGTGTGTATGTGTGTGTGTGTGTGTAGGGGGCGGGGTATGGGTTTTGGTGTGTTGTTAAAGTGAAGCAGTGCCACACACACGATGAGCATTCAGACTCTGAAACGACGTTAATGATGGTTTGATTTATTTTAACACGTCACATTTTTCACTTCATTTTTATAAAAATTGACAAACACCTGATCTGATATCATCAGTCCAATCTCATCAACTATTTGTCTTATTTGTTTTGGTTCAAGATATGGAGATAAAAAATGAGACCTGAATTTCTAAAAAAAAAAAAAATCTGCCAATGGGGTCAGAAAAATGAACTTGTTTAGTTTCCTGTATCAAAATAGTTTTATCTTTAAAAAAAGAAAAAAAAGAAGAAAGAACACCCCCCCCCCCCTCCCCATATTCTTTACAGACATTTCAGGCGTCATGACAGGAGACAGACAGACAACACATGGACAGAGGACACGTGGACGGAGAAGCACTTGGTGGCCCTTTGCGCTCGCCCTGAACGCTCGCTCTGAACACTCGTTCTTGCTCTAACACTCACTCTCTCTAGTGCTCGCTCTGGCGCTCTAGCGTGATGTGGACGGATGACTCCAGCAGGCTTATTGATATGAATGTGACAGCATATCTAAAGACAATGCCATCTGTCAAACAGTAATGAAGAGCGGCCTCCTCAAACACACTCAGACTCCTCACAAATCCTCTGAAGCGCTTCTTTATGAACCCGCAGACACACAAACACTGATTTCTATCTTTTTATGACATCGGCACAACTCGCTTAATTATTCTCGGCAGAGCAGATTTTCCATTGGCTGTTTTTTCTGCAGAGACATTGATGGCGGTGAGGAGATGATACATGGAGCCTCTGTGAGAATCTAATAGTCGACATGGACGTACAATGACTAATCAGCTCCCCGTGAGCAGCGTGGCTCATTAGAAATGAGTTAAACTCACAGGTTTGGTGTGTGTGTGTGTGTGTGTGTGTGTGTGTGTGTGTGTGTGTGTGTGTGTGTGTGTTGTTGTTGTTGTTGTTGTTGCTGCGAGGCAAGTGAAAAATAGCAGGAGTGATGGATGAGTGGCTGAAGGTGGATGGAAGGAAACAGGCCAGCACATAGACCTTCAGACCACATGACCAGCACAGAGACCTTCAGACTACGAGCACCAGCACAGAGACCCTCAGACTACGAGCACCAGCACAGAGACCCTCAGACTACGAGCACCAGCACAGAGACCCTCAGACTACGAGCACCAGCACAGAGACCCTCAGACTACGAGCACCAGCACAGAGACCCTCAGACTACGAGCACCAGCACAGAGACCCTCAGACTACGAGCACCAGCACAGAGACCCTCAGACTACGAGCACCAGCACAGAGACCCTCAGACTACGAGCACCAGCACAGAGACCCTCAGACTACGAGCACCAGCACAGAGACCCTCAGACTACGAGCACCAGCACAGAGACCCTCAGACTACGAGCACCAGCACAGAGACCCTCAGACTACGAGCACCAGCACAGAGACCCTCAGATCATAAGACCAGCACAGAGACAGGACACAGAGACCACACAGGACCAGCCTCAGCTTTTTGAACACCTCCATCCAGGCTGTCATCTGTCACTTGCTGACTCTTACCGAGGTTTCTGACCTCTGACCCGGACATTACCAGCTTGAGTTCCATCATGTGGTTCAGAGGGATCAGCAGAGTCAGGATCACATCTAGTGTCAGTCTGCCAAACAGGAGAGAAAGCAGCGTGCCTCCTGTAAACCTGACAGAGACGCTGAGGTCGACCAGAGTCACAGTGACTTATCATGTACAGGTGGGTCAGGTAGAAAGACCCGCGATGAGACATGTCTGTAACCTGTAACATTAGTGAATCCTTCTTATGTTCTACCAGAGCTCATCTACCAACTCCAACCTCACCAAGCAGAGCTAACGTCACCTCACTCTTTGTTTTATTGACAGACTCTCAAGTTTGATCAGATCACTGCAGGATAACTGCTGCATGTGGGTTGGAATGAACATTATCACTAACACCTCTCTCCTCTCATTGGTTGACAGTCTGCTGAACTCTGCAGACCAGCATAGTATCATAAATGGATTAATGACCACAGATACTGAGAAACAGTGTTTAAAAACCACACGCTGGTGCTGATGGTGTGGTTTTAAATCCTGGATTATGAAGCGGCAGATATAAAGGTGAGACTATTTCAGGACCAGAGAGAGTCCTCACAGGGATTTCAAAGATATGAGGGGTTCAGGTTTGTCCTTCTGTCACATGGAGCCTTCTCAAAGGCCACACTCAGCTCCTCTCTCTCTCTCTGTCGGTCTCTCACTCTCTTTTTCTCTGTTGGTCCTTCTCTCGCTCTCTCTCTCGCTCTCTCTCGCACTCCGTCTCTGCTCCTCTCCTCCTGCTTCGATGCTCTGCAGGCCTTCAAGTAGAGAAAACATCTGCTTCAAACAAACAAGCAGACAAGAGGAGGAAGAGGAGACAAGAAGCAGGGCAGCGTATGAACCCTGCTTCTGCCAACCTTTCATCAGCGGTGGCCCGATCAGCAGAGACACTGCCTTTCTCAAGTGACACCTCTGCTATCAGAGCCAAACTACAGAGCGTCTCCTCTTATCTGATGGAGGAGAGGGAGAGGCTCTGCTGTGATGGCTGTATGTGTGTGTGTGTGTGTGTGTGTGTGTGTGTGTGTGTGTGTGTGTGTGTGTGTGTAGAGACGTGCCTTCGATGAGGTAAAACTTCCCCCTTTGTTTACGAGGAGGTAATTGGGACACTGAGCTCCTCTCTGAGCGGCGGTGGCAGCTGTGACATGTCATGGCTGCTGCCGCCGTCTCTCGCCCCCGTGGCTTCCTCTCTCTCTCTCTCTTTCTCACTCTCTCTCCTTCTCTCCGTCATGATTTCCTGTTTCCTGCCTCCCAGCCCACCAGTGCCTGTGGCCTGGCAGCGTTGGGGGTGGGGCCACCAGGGGGGAGACGGTTGAAGCGAGCAGGAAGAGTCTGACAGGAAGGATGGTAGGCCTGCCCTCCCCTTCCGTCCCCACCTTCATCCTCCTCCTCCTCCTCTTCGTCACCTCACTGCACAGAAAGTAGTGCACCTCCGCTCTTACTTCCTCTCAGAGTTTTTGTTCACATTAAAAGTTTGGCGCTCTGTTTTGATGGATGTAGAGAGTTCTTTTCTCCATGCAGACTTTCCCTCATTGATAACCGCGCTCAAAGAAGTTTTCATAGCTGGACCCAAACTTTCAGATGAGTCCCACTACTTCCATTACGTGTAATAGCTTTAACTACAGTTTGAGATAAATATTGATAAGCTTTAGCACTAACATGAATTATGTCAGAGCAGCTTCAATGTGCAGAACAAAAAAGCAACGATGGAGCAACTGAACATCCGTCAGTCTGCAGGACCTCTCCTCCATCCACACAACTTCAGAAGAAGTTCCCTGACAGGAAACACACACACTGGAGCCCCCTCTGATGTGTGTGTGTGTGTGTGTGTGTGTGTGTGTGTGTGTGTGTGTGTGTGTGTGTGTGTGTGTGTGTGAAAGAGGACAGGGGGTTCGCTCCCCCTCATTAACACGGCTGTAAACATGACTGACACACATCAGATTTAAATAACAGTCGAGGAATTCTCAGATTATTGGAGCGCAGAGTGTTCAACATCACAAGAGTTCAACACACACGCACACACACACACACACACACACACACACACACACACACACACACACACACACACACACACACACACACACACACACACACACACACACACACACACACATGCGGCACATCAGGCTGATAATCCCAGCAGCCTTTAATAATTAATCAATTGTGGATTTTCCTTTAGATGAATGAGTCAAGAGGAGTAAACAAGAAGAAAACAATAAAACAAGAAAACAAAAAATAATTTAGTCTTTTTTCTCTTTAAAATCAGATTTTCATCAAATAAATTTTAACCTGACATCAAATAAAATTTTACCACACTCTCTATCTCTCTCTCTCTCTCTCACACACACACACACACACACACACACACACACACACACACACACACACACACACACACACACACACAAAGCTCTCTGGCTCTGTTCTGCAGCTCTGATTGATTTAATTAGTCGAACATACATGTGCATAATTAATGCCACATATTAACAGCTCTAAATATATCCCAACACATCCTGAGAGCACAGTTGTTTTCCAGCCGCCCTGAATCCAATCACATGATAGCAGCAAGCAGAAAGAAGAGGAATTCTCCTCCAGACTGAGAAAGACTCACTCGCTCACAGAGACAGCAGAGAGGGAAATTTCATATTTACTTGATGTTTTTCCGATGACAGGATGAAATAAAAATGCAGTGATCAGAGGATAGAGGAGGAGGAGGAGGAGGAAGTAGATCTTTCCTTAAATATGATCTCTCTCCTGTTTTTATTTCTCCCTCCACATTCAGTCTCTGAGCCTGGACTCTGGACTCATCCTGCACTTTGTTGTGGAGTGTTTTTCTCCATCTGTTCTCTGCTAACTGCAACATCAACCATCCTCCTTTTTCTGTTCTTCTCCTTTTCCTCCTCACTTCATCCTGCAGCTTTCTAATTGATGCTATCTCCCAAACCACCGGGTGCTGCAGGCATGCACGTCTCCCTGTGAATGCAGACGAATCAAACCGCCCCGATCTTTGTCTGCAGCAGAAAAAAAAATGTAATTCAGCAGAGAGTGTGCAGCCTTGTCTGTCACACACTTTCTATTTTTTTTTCTTTTTTTTTCCAGAGTAAAACACAAATAAGAGAACATGCACTTAGGAACTTAACCTCCTTTCCTGACTCCCCCTTCGCTCCTCACCCAGAAATCAGAGCGGATTGAGCCAGGCGGCGTGTTGGCGGGAAGGATAAGCACAGTGGTTAAGGTTTTGCTGATTTTCATGTAATGACTGGCAGCCGTAACACCTGGCACTGTGAAATCTGGAAATTAGCACACTCCGGGGAAACAAATTGCTTTGTTGATGCAGAGTGTTACAGAGAGAGAGAAGCGTTCAGTCTGACTCTGCTGAGCAGGAACCGGTGAGATCCATTTTAACTTTCACACTCGGAGAGAGAGAAACTTCCTGAGGATGACCAACAGAACAATACCTGGTCCAATGATTAGATTAATTAATCTGGATGAAAATAATTTACCCTTTGGATTCTTTTTAATGACAAACCCTCCCCTCAGGTTGCAGCTCATGTCTCTAAGTGTCTCTAGCTCCCAGATCTTTGAGGTTACATTCAATAAAAAGAGGGAGAGAGTGAGTCCTCCTCGGTATACTACTCTGGATCACTTTCACCTGATCGGATAAAGATCAGAATTGAAATCAGTCTGTGTGTTACTGAATCACAGCTGCTGGATCACACATACCTAAATAACAGCATGATAAACATTTATAACCTTTAAACATTTAAACATTTATATCATTTCAACGTCTCTCCAACACTCAGACTTTAAATTAATTTGAACAGTTTATCAATCATTTTTAAATTAATGTAAAGATTTCAAAATGTTTTATTTCACTTGAACAGTTTCATCTTTTTAGCTGCTTATGTACGTCCACCAAGAAAAAAAAATCCCCCCTGAAATCTAACAAGTATTAATGTCTTAATTTAGTAAAAATGATGTAATTAGACTCAATCTGAGCCCTATTCATCCAACAAGACCAGGAAAAAGAAATGTTTTATTTTAAGATAGTAAAAACAGTAATGATGCCTGATACTTTTGAGTTAAAAAAATTAAATAAAATAATAGAATAAAAAAAAAACACAATCCAAAGAATTTGCTTGTTTATTTTACTGAAATAAGAAAAATGTAATAAGTAATTTTCTCAAACAATCCAACTTCAAATTTTGTCTTTTATATCCTGAAATCAGACATTTTTCTGCCCCTGTCAGGAGAATCTGGCTCAGATTACATGTAATTAGACTATTTTGACTAAAATAAGAGAAAACACTTCATTAGAGTTCAGGGTTTTTTTTTCTTTTTTCTTTTTCTTTCTTTCTTTATTTTTTCAGTGTCTTGCTTCTCTTTCCTATTTTCTTCCTGATGCTGAATAAAAAAAAAATGAGCTGCACTATAATCATTTTAACATCTGATGAGCTGCAAACAGACTGTGTGGTAAAACACACACACACACACACACACACACACACACACACACACACACACACACACACACACACACACACACACACACACACACACACACACACACATCAAGCACAATGAATTAAAGTGTTAGTTAGGCAGTGTGTTTAACTTCTGTCTGTTATATATTTCTTAATGTCCTTTATCTGAAAACTAAATTTATGTTTAATCTGTATTTAAATTGTATTAATTTGTATTGAATCTGTACTGAATCTATATTTAATCTGTATTAAATCTTTATTTCATCTGTATTTAATTTGTATTTAATTTGTAATTAATCTTTAGTTAATCTGTATTCTATCTCTATTTTATCTGAAGTTAATCTGAGCTGTGGAGCCTTGCAGTTATGAATTCATCATACTTATTATTTTATCAAGACTATCAGTTTATTCCTGCAAACAGTCCACTCCAACACATTCACTCCTTTTGGTTTTCATTAGAACAACAATAGAAATATTGTTTTGGGGACACAGACGATTTACTTAGTGTGTCTGATTTATTATCACAAGTATGTAATGTAATAAAATAACATTTAATAAAATGATAGAATTAGAATTTCTAAGAAATTAGAATTGAAAATTAAATAAATTAAAATACCCTGCCAAAGTGCTGAGTGGAAACAGATCCTGTAGTCAGGACCTTTTTTTTTTTTTTTTTTTTTTTAAAATTCTGGGAGACTTTTTGCTTTTATTTTGGTGGGACAGATTTAGAGAAACAGGAAATATGAGGACAGGAGTGAGGGGTGACTCAAATCAAATCAAGACCAGAGCCCGTATTCACAAAACATCTTAAAGCTAAAAGTAGCACAGTAACAGGCGTGTCAGTCCTGATTTCAGGACTCTTGAATTTCTGGTCTTAAAGTATTTCACAAAGCGTTTTAGCTCTAAAACAAGCTCCTAAACCTGTGAGGAGTTAGACGTAGTGAAGAGACTGAGACTCCTCAGTCACTGAGACCAGTTCACAAAGAGTCTCAGCACGGCTGCTGCTGGAAATCCAGCTCATGATCACATCAACAGTTTGGAAAGATCAAAATGAGCTTCTGAAAAGGTGTCGCCTCAATCAGGAGGGTATGATGATGGTTATAAAGTTAGTCAAAGATGGAATCACTTCACCAACAAACAGAAACAACCCAATACCACCACACATCAGAGTGTTGACACATTACACCTCTCGGCCATGAGGAAAATGTAACAGTGTGGATCAGATGAACTCAGCATCTCTCAGCCGTCTGTGTTTGTGTCTGAGTGACTGAGCTCACTATAAACCACTGAGGCAGTCAGTGTTAGTGACTTGGCTGCAGAGCCTCCTCCTAATAATTGAAATAAACACATAATATAATTTGTGATGACACGTTCAGTAAGGTTATTTTATGTATGACATTTCTGTTAATTATTGAACACACTAAATAGATTTTGATGTTTTGTTTGATAGTAATTGCTCTCACCTGTTGCAGTGGTTTCTTTTGAACTCTTTTGAACTCTTTTCATCTCTGACCTTACCTGAGACTGTCAGGAGCACCTGTGTCTCTCACAGTCATTAGCAACATTGCTCATAAATAGGGACGCTGCATTGATATGTAAGCAAATTTGTTCCTGTTTCTTTTTTTAATTGTAAGGTTATCCCAGGTCCAAATTTCCCTTTAATAATGTCCTTTCTTTTGTGGACAAGTTGATCAAGGAGAAAAAGCTGGTCTTGCGTCCAGTTTGTTTTAGTCTTTCTTTTTCCTGGTTTTCTCTGCCATGGTTTTTCCAGAGTCCCAGTCATTAAAAGGCTGCTTATATGTAGATCTACTCGTCCTTTAACCAGATACAGCTGCTAACTGTTAGCTGAACACAGACTGGACTAGACAGTTTATTACTACTGGTTTAATGTTTAATCACGTAGGCATCTCCGGCTCTATGCCCCATCTCTTTGATCCTGCTCTTTGCACCGCCTTTTTGCTCTGGCTCATTGCACCAGCTCTATGCTTTGTGCTCTGACTCCTTGCTCTTTGCTCTATGCTCCAACTCTATGCTCTGTGTTCCAAGTCTGTGCTCTCTGCCTGGACTTGTTGCTTTGTGCTCTGGCTCTTTGCTCCGGCACTTTGCTCCGACTATTTTGCTCTGACTCTTTTTTTTTCCACTCTATGCCCTTTGCTCCGGCTCTTTCCTCTGTTTTTTTTTTTAACTTAGACTCTTTGCTCTTTGCTTAGAGTCTTTGCTCTGTGCTCAAGCTTTTTGCTGTAGCTTTTTGCTCTATGCTCCAGCTCTTTTCTTTTTTCTTCGGCTCTGTGCTACAGCTCTTTGCTCTGTGCCACAGCTCTTTGCTCCAGCTCTTTGCTCCAGCTCTTTGCTCTGTCCTGCACAGGCTGAGCAGCTTGGCGGAGATGTGGGGAGATGATGAGAACTCGTAGCAGCCTAGCAGGGTTTCCTCCTCATCTAGCTCAGAACAAATAGGGTCCCGGTCTGCTTGGCTGCTCTAAATACAGCCTGCAACATGCCCTGGCCAACAGCTGCACACATCCTCCCCACACACACACTCTCTGAAAACACACACCCTGAGGACACACTCTCTGAACACACACACACACACACACACACACACACACACACACACACACACACACACACACACACACACACACACACACACACACACACACACACACACACACTGCTCAACTTGTCAGCAGAAAACAGTTTGTGGAGTCTGGAGGAGGATCAGGAGGAGCTCTGAGCTGTTTCAGCGTTTGAGGAGAGTCAGAAGACAGTTTGAAGCTGCTGCTTAGTGATAAACATAAAGAGAGGTCAAAGGTCATGGGCCTGAGTCTGAGGACAGAAGAGGAGGAGGAGAAGGAGGAAGAGGAAGAGGAGGAGGAATAGGAGGAGGAGGAAGATGAAGAGTACAAGGAAGAGGACTCATGGTTTCAGGATGTCATCTGTAAGAATTAAAGAGTTCCTTCATTACACTATCAACCCCATTTCTGCTGTCAAGTCTAAACATGGAGCTCTAGGGGTTTATGATGATGATGATGATGATGAGGATGATGAGGATGATGAGGATGATGCTGTGTGTATGTTCACTGTGGAGGATGTGGAGTTTCTGCTCCGAGGTTCATGTCTTGCAGCAGCTTCCTGCCAGAGTGTATTTGTCCTTAAAGTCATATAGTATCAGAGTATCAGGAGCAGGTCTGACTGTAGGTCTGAGTGTGTGTGTGTGTGTGTGTGTGTGTTTGTGTGTGTGTGTGTATTCAGTGTCAATCAGAGTGAAGGTGTGTCATGTCTCAGAGCAGCACTGATGAAAAGGGCAGACTGTATCTGACGCTCATGTTTAACTCTTTAAACTCTTTACTCACATGGATCATGGGCTCAGACAAAACATGAAACTTCTGACTGTTCATCTTGACTGAACTCAAGCAGAAGACAGAAAAACACCATTTGAGAGGACTGATGAGGGCTATCTGTTCCCACCCTCGTCTAATCACTGTTCACTCTGAATGTTTAAAGTTCTCTAAATACCTTTATATATATATATATATATATATATATATATATATATATATATATATATATATATATATATATATATATATATATATTATTATTATTATTATTATTATTATTATTATTATTATTCTGAAGAAGAATAGTTCTGCTACAGCTTCAACATTTTCAATTGATCTGTCTAAGTCAGCCTGAGACAGAGAGGTTAAACTCTGAGCCACCACTGTTCTCACCACTGTTAAACATGGCTGTTAAACTCAAACATTTCAACTCAAACCAAGCACAGGACTCTAGAACAAACGGGTCTGAGGGAGCGTTAGAGACAGAGTGATTCAACAACAGCCTCCAACATTCAACAACACAGCTAAAACAGACCACACACCGACACACACACACACACACACACACACACAGACACACACACACACACACACACACACACACACACACACACACACACATGCACACGGGCAGACAAATCATCATCCAAGGCGACAAAAGAGCAACAACATGTTAAAGTCCATCAGCTCATCCTGTCTGTCTTGCTGCTAATGTGGAGGGGCATAGCTAAACGGCCTTACACAACTCTGGTCATCACATCTGTTCAGCTGTCAAATACATGTACACACACACACACACACACACACACACACACACACACACACACACACACACACACACACACACACACACAGAGGTGAAACTTCCTGTGCAGTCTAAAAGCATCTCCTCGTTTTGGTGGTCGTGGTGGTGGGGGGGAGGGGGGGGGGGTGTGAAGTTGTCCTGTCTGGAACTTCACTTTTCAACCCCCCCCCCCCCCCCCCCCCCCCGTCTCTTGCCCTCCGTCTCTCTCTCTCCGTCTCTCTCTCTCTGTCACCTCTCCTCACGTCTGTCCGTGGAGCACCGGGGGAAAGAGGGATCAAGTGTCGTGTGCTAAACGGACATCTATGCTAATCTGGATCTGGATGAGAGTGTTCAGAGCACACACACACACACACACACACACACGTCACATCGCCTCTGTGCGGCCCTGGCTGCAGGGCTTCTCTCATCCTCCTCACTCTGAGATGAAAGTCATAAACAGGTCAGGGGATTGTGACACGACTCTGTCTGCTGCTGTTAGTCCAGGACGCTCTCACACATTAATTAAATCACATCTGTACAATTACAGCACACCCACACACACACACACACACACACACACACACACACACACACACACACACACAGACACACACACACACACACACACACACACACACACACACACATACACATACACTCATCTCTGTGGACAGCACTTCTGTTTGTTTCTGTATTTATAGACTTTAGTTTCGTTAGTACCCTCAGTCTGTTTCCATGGGTCCTCCCCTCAGTCAAAACATGCTAAACTAAGCTAAGCTTAGCTAAGCTATGTTAAGCTAAATTAAGTGTATGAAAGTCTTCTTCTGGCCTTCATAGCTGTGTTCAGGTACAGGAAGTCCTTTTAATCGCTACACCCTGAACCCTGAGGTGAGATAAGGAGCAGCTCTGAACTCCACTCTCCGTCTGGACGTTAGTGAGACAGTGATTATGACTCAAGTCAAGCATTCTGATGAGAATCAGGGACCGAGTCCTGAGACAGCAGACATATCCCTCCCTGCCCAGAGTCCTGGACTTTATAAGTTTTTATGATGTTACAAAAGGCTCCACAACTAAGATCTGCAAAATGATCTGAAAACACATGTGAAGGTAAACTACAGGAGTCAACGGCTGGTGCTCCAAATCAAATCAGGTCTGTATCAAACATCAAACAGATGTTTCATTTTCATGAACTTAGGGTAAAATTTGGTCTGAACAATTTGGATATCTTCCAGTTTTTGCAATTGAAGTCCCTTTTGCAGTTTTATTCCTAAAAACATTATGTTAGGTGATAATGAAGTGACTGATAATGAGTTAAAGGATGCAATCTCTGGCAGAGGTATTGTTTCTAAAATCTATAGTTCATTATGTTGTACTTTGTCTACTTCCATAAAAGCACAATGGGAGAAAGATTTGGGTCTATATCTCACAGCAGACCAATGGGAAGTCATTTTGAGTCACTTAAACTATCTCTCTAAATGTGTAAGGTATGACATTATACAGTTGAAGGTTTTGAACAGATCCTACATTATTCCACATAAACTAAAAAAAAATGACCTGTAATGTTTAGATAAGTGTTGACATGGGTGTGGGGTGACAGGGACTCTTATGTGTTTACTGCAGCATTGCCCAGAGATACAAGCATTTTGGTTAAGAATTAAATATTTTTTGTGCATATTATTTAACAGTAACTTTCTGCTGTGTCCAGCAGTGGATCTACTAATTCCTAAGGAACTTCAGCATTTGTTAGATTTAGCTTTTCTTTCAGTCAGACCAATAATGAGGAAAAGAAGAGAGTAAATATTGAGAAAATGGGGACGGGACTAGATAAGCTCTGCTTCTCCCCTCTTCCCTTTCCGGACATGTGCAATTTGATCAACTATTGACAATGTGTGATGTTGTATAAGTGTGCTGACGTGAAATAAATAAATAAATAAAAATAAATAAATAAATAAATAAATAAATAAATAAATAAATAAATAAATAAAAATAAATAAAAATAAATAAATGAAAAAAAAATACTCCTCAAGTGGAAGGTGAGGAGGTCAAATTGTTTTAGTATAGATTTCTGGCTAAAAGACAATTGGAAATTAATATCTATGGAACAAGCAGCTTCTGTCTGCAAGATCTGGGAAGTGATCACAAATATCTGTTCAGTCAAATTATGCCATTTTTGAATAAGAAACAAACAGACAGGGATACACTATGGTATGCATTTAAGAAGTTTGTCCTTTGGTCAAAAAGGCCTATTTACATAGGTTATGTGCAGCTATTTAATTTGGTGATTCTATGGGATTATGGTGGGTCTGGTTGTCCTTTCCCCAGCCAGGGGTACATGTTTTTCAGTGACATGACACTCACTTGCAAACATGTTATTTATTTGATTTATTCAGCACTCTCTGTCTTCGTTTTGGAACTGGTGGGTTGGAGCTGGACCCCTGACCTGCTTGGTACAAAGCCAGACAGGGGCTTAATGCCTATCCCACTGTACCAGCTTATTCTCTTTGTGCAGTGTATGTGTATGTTTGTGTTTGCAAGTGTGAGCATACATACATGTGGAATATTTTTGTTGTATTGTACAAGAAAAACAAAAAATTGACACATTAAACAAACAAACAAACAAACAAACAGGTCTTAATCAGGATGTACTGTCAGGATTTATCGTTCCTCTACACAGGAACTTTACCTCTGCCAAAATTACTAAAACAAAGGAAATGGTCACTTTTGGTGTTAATGCTGCCTGACATAGGAACTGGGTCATATTCAAGGTTGTCTTTACTTCAAATTCTATAAATCTGATTCATCTGATTGTCCTTACTCTTTATCTGACTCTGTGTGCAGAGAGGGGTAAGGTAACACCTGTGATGATTTTGCGCTCTATAAGAACAGACTGGTATGTATTTGATCCTGTTTCCTTCATGCGTGACTTTGCATAGTCTCAAGTTTCTTGTGTGGAGCTCCTGAACCTCGCAGACAGTTAACACTCCACTAACTGTTGGAAGCACATGACATGTTACTCTCTGACATCCCTGATAATGACACACCACTGATTGTCATGGCAGACATGAAAATTAGCATTGACAAGACACAGGCAAAGACTTTCCGGCACTCCTCTCCTCTTTCGACCTCAAACTGGTTCCTTCTCCTCCAACCCACAAAGCTGGTAGAGTCCTTGATTTGGTTCTGACTCATAACTGCTCCACTGCAGATGTGACAGTAACCCCACTACACCTTTCAGATCATTTCTTGGTACAGTTCTCTGTTGCTTTTCCGCCAATGGAGGCACCCCCACGGATGGTTTCCTTCCGCAGAAACCTAAAGTCCCTCTCAGCAGCACAGCTGTCTGATGAGGTATGCTCCTTCATGCCCAACCAAACACATTTCTCGACATTGTCTGTTAACGAGGCTACAGAAACACTCTGTTCCTCCCTGTCATCCTCTCTGGACAGACTCTGCCCTCTGGTGTCAAAACCAGCCAAGAAAAATCCACCAAGTCCATGGCTCTCTGAAGTTTTAAGAGAAAAAAGAGCTGGACTCAGGGCAGCAGAAAGACAGTGGCATAAATCCCAAGAACCCACTGATTTGTCCTCCTACCAGCAAAAACTTGCGTCCTTCACTTCCTGCCTTAAGTCTGCAAAGCAAGCCTTTTATCAGAACATGATCTGTGCTGCCCTCGACTCAAGAAAACTGTTTATGGCGTTTAAATCCTTACTCTCTCCTCCAACTGCTCAGCCATCCACAGCATTGACTCCAGACATATTTGCTCCCTTTTTCACTGAGAAAGTGGTAACCATCAGAAACCAATTCTCAGAGCCTGACCAGCTCTTTCAGTTCCAACCGACAACTGATGCATCACTCTGCTCCTTTGCTCCTGTGAATGAGGATGAGGTCTCCATACTGCTTCTGAACTCTAAACCTACAACCTGTTCTCTTGATCCAATTCCTACCAGCATCCTGCAGACCATCCAGCCCACAATCAAACCTGCAGTGACACACTTTGTCAATTCCTCCTTGGAATCTGGAATCTTTCCCACAGCTTTTAAACAAGCTCTGGTCACCCTACTACTCAAAAAATCTAATCTCAACCCGGCCCAGGTTGAAATTTACAGACCAGTCTCACTTCTGCCATTCTTATCCAAAATACTTGAGCGCACAGTCTTCAACCAAATCTCAGAACATCTGCAAAAGAACAACCTGATTGATGCCTATCAATCTGGTTTCAGGCGTGACTACTCCACTGAGACCACACTGCGACTGGCTTGAGCTGCTGGTCGGTCCTCTGTCCTCTGCGGGGCGGCTGTGGATCAGTGGTAGAGTTGTCGCCCCACAATCAGAAGGATGTGGGTTCCATTCCAGCTCCTGCAGTCACATTCTGAAGTGTTGAGCAAGACACTGAACCCCAAGTTGCTCCCACTGCCGTGTGAATGTTAGATATAGCTGATGGTTTGATTAGCTTAAGCCGGCCATCAGTGTGTGAATGTGAATGTGTTGTGATTGGGTGAATGAGGCTAGCAGTGCTTTGAGTAGTCGGTAAGACTAGAAAAGCGCTATATAAGTACTGGTCCATTTACCATTCCTTTTACTACTGGACCTATCAGCTGACTTTGACACCGTGAACCATCAAATTCTCCTCTCTACACTCTCTGAGCTTGTCATCTCAGGATCTGTCCTTTCTTGGTTTAAGTCTTACCTCACAGGTAGTACCCCAGGGGTCAGTGCTTGGTCCCCTCCTCTTCTCCTTATACACCACCTCACTTGGTGCAGTGATCCGCTCACATGGCTTCTCTTACCACTGCTATGCTGACGACACTCAGCTTTTCATGTCTTTTCCACCCAATGACACAACTGTCTCAGCTCGGATATCAGCGTGTCTGGCTGATATCTCCACTTGGATGAAGGAACGGCACCTCTATAACATCAGAAGGATCAGACCCTACCTGACACAACAGGCCACACAGGCTCTTGTGATTTCATACATTGACTACTGCAATTCACTGCCTCCCTGTGTCTTCATTCCCACCTCTGCAGATTATCCAGAATGCAGCAGCATATCTGGTCTTTAACCTGCCCAAAACAGCACACGACACCCAGCTGTTAATCTCTCTTCACTCCCAGTGGCAGCTCAAATCAAATTCAAAGCTCTTTTTCTGGCTCATAAAACAGTGACAAAAACGGCTCCTTCCTACCTTGAGTCCCTCATCCAGGTCTACACTCCTTCCTGCTCGCTACGCTCTGCCTGTAAGAGAAGCCTGGTGCTCCAAGCCCAGCATGGCTCTAAATCTCTACCAGACTCTTCTCCTCTGTTGTATCAAAATGGAGGGATGAATTACCTGTTCAGGGAAGACTTTGGCACTTAATCTGACCCTTCTCCTCTTTGTCCTCAGGGGTCAGAATAGAAGGACTGAGCTCTTAACAAATGAAAGCACTGAATATTGATTGCTGCTGAATGTTGAATTCTAGTTGTGGCTACTACACTGACCAAAACTTCCAACGCAACACTTGGGTTTATTGCAACACACGTAATTTTCTTATGCTAAATTTAACAATACATAACAAATACCAAGATTCAAATCAAAAACACAGTTTCAGAGTCAGGAATGAGGAACCGATTTTTCCTGGTTTCAAATTCATTGCATCAGTTGAAGGCGCAATTCTGGATCACCGAAGTCAGTATCTTGTACGGCCTCCTCTGGCGTCACACATACAGCCTTGATTCTGTGATGCATGGAGTCAATCAATTGCTGAATTTCAGCCTGTGTGATGCGGTCCCATTCCTCCTGGAGTGCTTGACGCAACTGTCGGAATTTTGGCAGGAAGCGATTGCGCAGGTGCTGGAGGTGAATATAGCAATCCTGCCGAGGGGTGGTGACACGTGGTCTGGGGGCACGTGGTCGATCATCGGTGCTTCCTGTTTCATTATGTCAGCTCCAGAGACGTGATATGGTTGACACGTGGACGCCAAGGTTCCTTGCAACCCGTCTTTGCAACATTCCACCAGTAAGCACACCAACGGCTCGCTCTCACTGATTTTGACCTAGGCACAGCATGGTCACACGTTGACCCAGGACAATGCACAGGAATATTAAAGTTGCCCATTGCTGTAGCTATTTATTGACCAAATTATGGAAGGATTGGTCAAAGAGTTCTACTCAACCTGATGGGATAGGCAAAATTCTAAACAATGTGCAATCAAGCGGAACGAGCTGCCCACACGACAAAATCAAAACAATTTTCTGAGCTTTTTATTTGTAGTTGATGTATCATGACTCAAAACCAATATCCCATTTTATGTACACCAAATATTTCAAAATTGTATGTGTTGCGTTGGAAGTTTTGGTCAGTGTATTAAGATAGAATACTTATAAAAAAAAAAAAAAGGGGGGGGGGGGGGTCAGTGGGCACTTGATGGCAGAGTACCTGTGACCCAACTAACTTGAAGCATTTCTACACACTTAATAAGGTTTCTCCTTCTTGTTTAAATTCGTGTTGTACATCGCTTTGGAAGAAAGCGTCTGCTAAATGAAATTGTAGAATTGTAGAATTGTAGCAGAGGTGTGTTCTCGGGTGTGTGAACTCAGGTGAGCGAGAGTGTTCAGGTGTAAATAGCTGTTCTTCCTGGACTCAGAGATGAGTCCTGATTGTTGAAGTTAGCAGCTCAGGACTCTCTCTCAGTCTGTCTGTGTCTCTGTGGGCTGACTACATGTTCCTTCACTGGTTAGCCGACAGTTTTTCACAGATGGTGATTAAAACATTGTGCTAAAGTGGTCATGAGCAGTCATTTATAACAATGAGGACACTGTAGTGGATATATATAAAGCCTGTGTTGTAAACTAAGCGGCGTGGTGGAGTTGGCTACAGATTGGAAACGTTTCACAGGAGTAAGTTTTATTTTTATCTCTGGCTTGGAGCTCTTGTGAGGCGCTGGCAGAGCAACGGAGGTGGTGGGCGGCAAAATCACAGAGCGGAGGCCTCAGAGTCACAAACACAGCCTCACTGCTTCATACATCCCATCAGATCCATGTCTCTGAGACTTTATGTGGGTCTGGAGGAGGGAGAGGAGGTGCAGAGCTCACAGGTATGATCTCAATCCGAAGACACTTTATGTGTGATCTCCAATCACTCTATAATCTTAATGTTTGATTGAAATGTTTTATTTTTTTATCCCAGACACAGAGGTAAATGTCTGGGACAGAGTTAGCTGAGGGGACATTGAGCAGACAGCTAGCAGCTCTCATCGGTCTTTAGGGCCGTAGCGCCATCAGATGGCTGTTAACCTCATTACAGTCTGTGTCTTTATGCATGCCTTTATAAATACCTTTAAATATGCCTTAAACACGTCTTTAAATATCTTTATACATACTTTATAAATGCCTCGTATATATATATATATATATATATATATATATATATATATATATATATATATATATATATATATATATATATATATATATACTTCATCACCAAACTGCCCTTGGATGGCTTGGATGGTTTGGAGAAGTTGCTCTTGGAGGATGTTCTGGTATCATTCTTTATTCATGGCTGTGTTTTTAGGCAAGATTGTGAGAGAGCCCACTCCCTTGATCAAAAAGCAACTCCACACGTAATGGACCAGTACTTATATAGCGCTTTTCTAGTCTTTCTGACCACTCAAAGCGCTTTACACTGCTAATCTCTTTCACCCATCCACACCACATTCACACACTGATGGGAGGAGGAAGCTAGAAACCATTAGTTTTTCTAACACATTCATACCAATTCACACCCCACTGAACATCAGTGGGAGCAATTTGGGGTTCAGTGTCTTGCTCAAGGACCCTTCGACATGTGACTGCGGGAGCTGGGAATCGAACCCTCGACCTTCCGATTAAGAGACGACAACTCTACCACTGATCCTCAGTCCCCCACACGCGTGAATGGTCTCAGGATGCTTCACTGTTAGCATGAGACAGGACTGATGGTAGCGCTCACCTCGTTTTGCTCCGATCAAGCCTTCTTCCAAATGCACCTCCAGGAGACGGTCCTGGCACTTGCTGGACTTTCTTGGGTGCCCTGGACCCTGTTTCGCAACAATTGAACCTCTCTCCTTGAAGTTCTTGATAATTTGATAGATGGTTGATTGAGGTGCAATCTTACTCGCTGCGATAAACTTCCCTGTTAGGCCCTTTTCGTGCAATGCAATGATGGCTGCAGGTGTTTCCTTGCAGGTAACCATGGCTAACAGATGAGGAACAGTGGTGTCATGCACCATCTTCCTTTTTAAATGTCCAGTAACTCAATCATGACAGATTGATCTCCAGCCTTGTCCTTGTCCTCATCAACATCCACACCTGTGTTAATGTGTGTGACACCTGTGTGTCATTGAAATGATGTTAGCTGCTCCTTTTGTGTCAGGGCTGAAATGCAGTGGAAATGTGTTTTTGGTGATAAAGTTCATTTTCAAGGCAAAGAGGGACTTTGAAATTAATTGCAGTTGAGCTGATCACTCCTCATAACATTCTGGAGTATATGTAAATCACCTTTATAAAAACTGAAACAGCAGACTTAGGTGAAAATTAATAGTTGTGTCATTCTTAAAACTTTTGGCCATGACTGTATACCTTCATGTATGCCTTGTCACATACCTTTATATACACTTTATATTTGCCTTTATGTAGTACTTAATACATACCTCTTTACCAATCTTTATACATTCCTTTCTATATACTTTAATACATGTTTTTAAATTTGTCTTTATATAAGCCTTAAACATTTCTTTATATATTCCTTTATACATGTTTTATGTAATTTGCTAATTCCTTTAAGGTCTGTACTCATGGTGGGTTAAGATGAGATCAGACTTCTTATCTTGTCTTGATGTTGGGTCTCTGTTAATAAAATTTACAGGTTAAGACCTGTTTATGCTTTTGGAAAGCGTATTGAGATAACGTTTGTTATGGATTGGCGCTTTATCAGTCAATCAACCAATCAACCAATCAACCAATCAACCAATCAATCAATCAATCAATCAATCAATCAATCAATCAATCAATCAATCAATCAATATATGCATGTATATATGCCTCTTGATAAGCTTTTTCTGTACCTCTATTGTTAAGACTGATGGAAATGTTTGGAGGACAGTTTGGGGAATGATGTATAACTAAAGCATAGAGGAATTAACCACTGAGCACTGTTCAATAGAGGCTGTGTTTGTTTCTTCTTGTCCAAAACTCACCTGACATCAGCTCAGTCTGAGTCCAGCAGGGTCATGTCTCATGACATATTTTCATGTAAAATATTTTCTGGTGATTTAAGGAAATGTCTTAACTCTCTCTGAGAAAAAGGAGCAGGGACAAAGGTGAACAGTCAGGCTCTCTCTCTGCACGGTCACTTTCAGGCTCTGTGTGTGTGAAATGTGTTGCAGAAACATCCTGTGCTGCATAAATCTGCTGCTCACGTATCAAAGTCATACGTTTCTTTTGTCACCTGCCAATATGACGCTCGGCTGCTAACAATCTTCCTCACTATACTCCTCTCTTCTCTGCTGAAAAACTACTGCCGTGAGTGAAACAGATTTCCACAATCTAAATCAATCGTCCATCCATCTATCTCCATGGCATTCTCAGCCTCCCATCTCACTCACAAAGCCATTACTCTCAGCTCACGCTAACCCCGGTGCTGCAGCTACAATTAAAACCTTATTTCTGCTGAAGGAAATTAGATTTAATGAACAGCGGGCTGGGCAACAACAGATGGTTCGTCTTATTGGAGGCACAAAGATAGACGGGCTGTTTGAACGCCTTCAGATCAAATGCCAGTGGTTATCAATTAGGAGCCGAGGTAAGCTGTGACAACATGAAACGGAGCGAGGCCTCGCTGCTGCGGCCTCACCTACACGGCTGCGAGGAAGACACGAGGATGGTCCATCTGCTGTGGTCAGGACGCTGCGTGGAGACAGATGTTTAATGATGTCAGGGAGAGAGATGGACTGACGAATGAGGGCTCACAGGTATGTCATCCCGCAGCGCTCTGACTTCACTGTTCCACCTCCTAAACGTTTCTTAATCGTCTCAAAGTCAGAAATAAGTCTCCTTAACAGAAGCAGCTTCAGGAGGACTTTTGGGAGCGGCTACTTCCGCTCCGTCATTCTGCTTCAAAGAAAAAAGATAAATGATGATGCCATTAAAAGTGAACTAATTAAGGAAGGCTTCTTTTAAGAACTCATTAACTGCAACCTCATTTACATAATGATGCATATTAATTAAGTTTTAATGAATCTGAATTTCCAGCAAGCCGCATTTCTTTGGCTGTGGAACAAATTGAACAAATTATTTAAAAGTGTTCTTGAATCCACTTTCTCTCCAAAGGGGAGTGAGGATGCAATCATTTATAGAAACTCATATTTTGCTCCCTGCTCTCTGCAGCCTGCGCCCATCTGCTAATTCTTCTTCATGTCATCATTTAGCCTTTTGTTTCAGGAGGAGGAGGAGGAGGGAAGCTGATGAAGGCTCCTGTTTTAAATCGTTGCCATGTGTAGATGTTCAAAACTTAACTGCTTGCTCTGTTCTCACTGTGTTCTCGTCCTGTTCTGGTCTGTTCTCACCTGTTCTCATCTGTTCTACTCTGTCCTTGCTCTGTTCTGGTCTGTTCTCATCTGTCCTTGCTCTGTTCTGGTCTGTTCTCATCTGTCCTTGCTCTGTTCTGGTCTGTTCTGGTCTGTTCTCATCTGTCCTTGCTCTGTTCTGGTCTGTTCTCATCTGTCCTTGCTCTGTTCTGGTCTGTTCTCATCTGTCCTTGCTCTGTTCTGGTCTGTTCTCATCTGTCCTTGCTCTGTTCTGGTCTGTTCTCATCTGTCCTTGCTCTGTTCTTGCTCCGTCTTTGGTCCATCCTTGCTCTGTTCTGGTCTGTTCTCATCTGTTCTCATATGTTCTGGTCTGTCCTCGCTCTGTTCTGGTCTGTTCTGATCCATCCTTGCTTTGTCCTCGCACTGTTCTGGTCTGTTCTAGTCTGTTCTCGCTCTGTCTTGCTCTTGCTCTCTGTGTTCTGGTGTGTTATCCCTCTGTTCTGAGCTGTTCTTGTCCATTCCGCTCTTTTCTCGCTCTGGTCTGTTCTGATCTTTTCTGCTCTGTCCTTTCTCTGTTTTTCCTCTCTCTTCGCTCTATTCTGGTCTGTTCTGGTCTGTTGATGAGGTGAGGCTGTGCTCAGGAGGGATCAGAGATGCTGAGGCAGCTGCTGGACATGACTGGAATGTGTGTTTGCAGAATTTAAACTGAAATATTCGTAACAATGACGTCAGGAGGTTTGTAGGTTGGACAGAGTTGATATTAACTAAATTAAACTTTATTATCTCAGACTCATCTCTGCTCTGTTGTGTTTTGGCTCCACCCCCAGCCCCCCAATCATTTCCTGGTTCATGTTGGGCTGTAGAACCTCAATCCTGTTGACTCCTGGTCTGGCCTCGGTCATCATGTCAATTTGCTGTTGAAGTCCAGCTGAAAATGATCCAGTTTCGACAGAGTGTTTCATTTTGAAAGTCACTGGGTGTGTTAATGTGGTTTCAGCCACTTCCTGTCCCTCTTGTTATGCTCTGTGTAAACTGATGTGTGTTTGCTCCAGCAGGAATAGAGGTCTGTGAATCTGATCCACAGGACTCTGACCTCTTGGATCAGTACGGGTCACTCTGGGATGAAGCTGTCTTTGCGAGGGTTTGTTGGTGTTTTACTGATCTAATGAGCCTGTGGTGGTGAGCTGAAGGCAGCAGGTCAAACAGGTGATGGCTGGGCTGCGACGTGTCCTTGAGGATGCTGTGAGCTCTTCAGGACGAATGAATGTCCTTCAGTCTGTGAGTCTCTAAGCTGCAGATTTGACCCTCTTGGGAGAGGCAGCAGTCCCCATCCTTTCTTCCGTCCTTGTTTATTTTGTAGTAATGTGTCTCTGTCTTGTTTCAAACTTCACTTCCTGCCTCTGTGATTGTTGTCCCCACCCTATTTGTTTCCACATGTTACCTGGGGTATAACCAGTCTGTGACTCTCTTTTCTTTGTGTTATTTTAAGGGACAGTTTTAACAGTTTTTGTCTTGCCTTGTTGTTTTTCAGGAAGGATCTGGGACTTTTGCCCTATTTTTTTCCAGCTGTGAGTCCTGCTCCTGGGTCCTGGAGAAGGATTTTTGTCAGACAGTGTTAGAGGACATTGGGTCTAATCGGGTGAATGAAGGTTGATCCATCTGCTCCTCTCTCGGTGACGGAGGATAAAGTATTTGCCGTGTGTTGTCGCAGAGCAGACAGTCTTTAACTCTAACCCTCATTCATGCTCTTTAGACACTTCCTGTCAGTGTGTTTAAAAGCATATTACATCTTTTTGTCTCACCTGTTCCAGCATTAACTCAGGATCTGTCTACATAGAATCTGTTACCTAAGGATCTGTTAACTCAGGATCCTTTAACTCAGAATCTGTTAACTCAGGATCTGTTAACTCTGGTAAAGACTGAGGGACAGAGAGCCCACCTTGCCTCTAACTCTCCACACTAACAGAAGAAGACAATGTTAAACTCAGAGAGCGTTCCTCCTCTCTGTTCATCACATGAAAGTTTATTCCTCCATCTTTAATCTGCTTCAGATTAACAAAGTGAAACTCAGGCATGATCTCAGCGGTCGGGGCTCTGATGTGTGTGAGCGTGAAATCAACAGCTGCTCTCTCTCATCATACTGTTTTCAGGCAGAAGGAGAAAAAAACACAGACATGCCCTGCTTTGTTTTCCAGAGAGGCACACACACACACACACACACGCACACACACACACACACACACACACACACACACACACACACGTGCACGTGCACACACACACACACACACACGTGCACACACACACACAGATACACACAGCCACACAAACACACACACACCAAACACATGCACGCACGCACACACCCACACCCACACATGCTCTCTCTCTCACACACACCTGTTCAGCAGGTTTGTAAGGGAATAGGTGAGCGCTCTGGAGACGGAGGAGGACTCAGAATTGTTTATGGAGGCAGGCACCTCAGGAGGACGACTGAACCAATAGGATTACAGCACAAACAGAACACTTCCTGTCCCCGAGGATGCTCTGTGGCCGCGTCTCCGAGGGCTCAGAGCCACGTGCCTCCTCCTGTGGTGAGCTGCAGGCCTCTTATGGAGAAACGGGAGGCAAAGGAGGAGTTAGCGGCTGGTGTTAGTTGGGTACTGGTGACAGCATGCAGCGTCCTAGGGGAGGTCAGAAGTCAGTGATTCATACGAGACGAGCCCACGATGCAGAGTAACCAAAAATGGAAAGCAGATGTTCCTTAATTAGGGGAAATGTGACTGACAAGACTTGAGCATCGAGGTACATGAGCTCGCCCACCATCCAGCAGCTGTTGTTACTCGGCTTCATTGTCAGTCTCTCACGCACGTCCCTGCCCCCCTGCTGAGCTGCACCCAGACGCCCAGCACCCACAATTATCAAAATAGAATTAAGCTTGATTGAATCGAACTCGTTCTCCCTGAATGTTTCTGTTTCTGTGTAAAAGAGCACCTCCTCCTCCCCCCCTTCCGCTCCTCTTTCTCTTCCTTCTCCCATATCAGCTGCGTCAAACATGCCATGAGAAAAAAACACAAGACATGAGTTCTCACCCTGGAAATAATCTGTCTCTCTGCATCGCTTTTCAGTGTCCATTGAGTCTGAATCACTCCTACAGACCTGGAAAGGAGACGCTGATCAGCATGGGACTGCAGCTCCTGGTCCTCACATCCAAAACCAATGGCTTCAAAAAGAGCTCTATAATCTGAGAGCTCAACAGAAGACAGCCAGGGAACACACAGACAAAAAGGTGACACAGAGACAGCCATGAGACACAGAGACAGCCATGAGACACAGAGACAGCCATGAGAAACAGAGACAGCCATGAGACACATAGACAGCCATGAGACAAAGAGACAGCCCTGAGACACATAGACAGCCATGAGACAAAGAGACAGCCATGAGACACATAGACAGCCATGAGACAAAGAGACAGCCATGAGACACATAGACAGCCATGAGACACATAGACAGCCATGAGACAAAGAGACAGCCCTGAGACACATAGACAGCCATGAGACAAAGAGACAGCCATGAGACACATAGACAGCCATGAGACAAAGAGACAGCCATGAGACACATAGACAGCCATGAGACAAAACAGACAGCCATGAGACACATAGACAGCCATGAGACAAAGAGACAGCCATGAGACACATAGACAGCCATGAGACAAAGAGACAGCCATGGGACACAGAGACAGCCAGCAGACACATGGACAACCAGGAGACACATAGAGAGCAAGGAGACACACGGACAGCAAGGAGACACATGAACAGCAAGGAGACACATGGACAGCGAGGAGACAAACTGACAGCAAGGAGACACATGAACAGAAAGGAGACACATGACAGCAAGGAGACACACAAAAAGCAAGGAGACACACAGACAGCAAGGAGACACATGGACAGCAAGGAGACACACGGACAGAAAGGAGACACACAGACAGCAAGGAGACACATGAACAGCATGGGGACAAATGGACAGCAAGGAGACACACGGACAGAAAGGAGACACATGGACAGCAAGGAGACACATGGACAGCAGGGAGACACATGTACAGCAAGGAGACACATGGACAGCAAGGAGACACATGGACAGCAAGGAGACACGTGGACAGCAAGGAGACACACGGACAGAAAGGAGACACATGGACAGCAAGGAGACACATGGAAAGCAGGGAGACACATGTACAGCAAGGAGACACATGGACAGCAAGGAGACACATGGACAGCAAGGAGACACATGGACAGCAAGGAGACACATGGACAGCAGGGAGACACATGGACAGCAAGGAGACACATGGACAGCAAGGAGACACATGGAAAGCAAGGAGACACATGGAAAGCAGGGAGACACATGTACAGCAAGGAGACACATGGACAGCCATGAGACACATGGACAGCAAGGAGACACATGGACAGCAAGGAGACACATGGACAGCAGGGAGACACATGGATAGCAAGGAGACACATGGATAGCAAGGAGACACATGAACAGCAAGGAGACACATGACAGCAAGGAGACACACAAAAAGCAAGGAGACACATGGACAGCAAGGAGACACATGGATAGCAAGGAGACACATGAACAGCAAGGAGACACACGGACAGCAAGGAGACACACGGACAGCAAGGAGACACATGGATAGCAAGGAGACACATGAACAGCAAGGAGACACATGAACAGCAAGGAGACACACGGACAGCAAGGAGACACATGGACAGCAAGGAGACACATGGATAGCAAGGAGACACATGAACAGCAAGGAGACACACGGACAGCAAGGAGACACACGGACAGCAAGGAGACACATGGATAGCAAGGAGACACATGAACAGCAAGGAGACACATGAACAGCAAGGAGACACATGGACATTAAGGAGACACACGGACAGCAAGGAGAAAAACAGTGTGTGTGTGTGTGTGTGTGTGTGTGTGTGTTAGTGTGTGTGTGTGTGTGTGTGTGTGTGTGTGTGTGTGTGTGTGTGTGTGTGTGTGTGTGTGTGTGTGTGCGTGTGTGTGTGTGCGTGTGTGTGTGTGTGTGTGTAGTGTGTGTCTGTGTAAATGGTAAATGGACCAGTACTTAGTACAGTATATAGCTTTTCTAGTCGTACCGACCATACTGTCCTGTGTGTGTGGTCATCCTCTCACAGCTCGTAACCAAGGAGCAGTGTGAGAAGGACAAGTAGGGTTTGGATTCGACTCAGACCAAACCAGGGAGCGGGTTCTCTCTTAAACAGCAGGTTAACCACACCTGGAGCATCAAGACTCACTCATGTATATCTCAGTATTAGTTTGAAATTCTGGTCTGATCTTAGGCTGCTCCTGAGTCCTGGATGTTCAGCAGCTGCAGGATTAATGAGTGTGAGTAAAACGAAGATGAATTCTGTGTGACTTCTTCTGCATGTTAGCATATTTCTGATTTGAATAGTGACATCATTCTCATGGTTATCACTGTCTTGTTATATAGTTGGTTTGGCTCAGCATTTTATTTTGTCTTACGTTGTGTACTTGTACAATCTCAGGGACAATGTGTGTTTAGCTGGTGGACAGACAGATAGCTCCTGTCTCCAGCTAACGTCTGCAGGCCTCACTGACTCTGAATGACCTTCTACACAGTCTCCATTAACAACATGCTCAAACAACAAACACACATTTGAATAGCACATCTCTCTGAGACCTGACGTCAGCTGTGGGTTGAGACAGCAGTGTCAATCATAATGATGGCCACTTACTCTGGGTTATTTAGTTAAGCTCAACCTCTGTATAGGTGTAGTTAATGAACGTGTTAAAACTCTACTACACCTGGATATCAGGGCTCATTCTGTTGAGACCAGCGCTGTGAACTTTGCCTGTGACCAGAATAAATGCTGAACTGAGAAATAACTCTTCTTCAAGTGATTCTTGGGAGGTGTTTGTCCAAAGAACCAGGAGATTTGCAGCCCTGTTGATTTTATAAAATACCTCACTGATGATAAAAAACTGTTAGTCGATCTGTTAGTTGTGGAGCGTCAGCGTGTAAAATCTGATAGTAAATACAGTGAATTGAATTTAGAGAGGAAAGATTTTGACTGAAAATAAAGATAAAATGACTAAAAGTGTAACAAGATTTAATGTGAGTGAAGCTAAATCATCTGTCTGTATGAACCTTGATCTGCAGAGCCACCATCTTTCACCAACCCCTGCAGACAGAACAAACAGAGGCAAGTTGAAGAAGTTTTTAATAAATTAGAAAGAAAACAATATTACCAAAGTCAACACACACACACACACACACACACACACACACACACACACACACACACACACAGAAAGAGACTGATGAAAATATTAAACCTGAAACTCGTCATTGTCGCTAATCTGAATGTTTGTCCTACACACACACACACATACACACACACACACACACACACACACACACACACACACACACACACACACACACACACACACACACACACACACACATAGTCTTCTGGTCAACAGGATAATGCTGTAAAACTGATGAATGGCTGCACATTAGGCCTGTTCAGACAGCAGATGTTAATCCACTCTCAGCCTGCTGATCAGATCTCTGCTGTCAGCAGCAGAATATGAATGAGTCCGATTAGCTCAGAGATCAGTGCAGAGGTGCCTGATGGGAAACAGAGTTCTGACGTCTCTCAGGTGTTTGAGCTCGAGGCTCAGAGGAACAGCTGGAACAAATCCTGATTCACAGTTTATCATCTCATCAAGACTGAAGACAATTTGGTACCCATGGGGAGGTCTTAGACTCTGGACTGGTCCCAGATTCACAATCGTTCACAGACTCAGAGGAGGTTTCAGAGTCAGAGGAGATTACAGACTCATTGATCATCACATCCTCTTGCAGAGATTAGAGAATCTTCTTTGCATCACAGGAACTGCTTTAGCTTGGTTTAGATCATATATGTTTTTCTCAGTTTGTTCATGTGAACAATAAATCCTCCCTGCATACCAGGGTGGGTTATGGAGTTCCTCAAGGCTCAGTGCTCGGTCCGTTTCTTTTCAACTTATAGATGCTTCCTCTTGGTAGTATGATTAGGGAACACTCCATGAACTTTCACTTTTACGCAGATGATACTCAGCTGTACTTATCGTTGAAGCCAGAGGAAACTAGCCGTTCATCGATACTTAAAGCTTGCCTCAAAGATGTTAGGATCTGGATGAGCAGAAATGTTCTACTTCTGAACTCAGAGAAGACTGAGGTCATTGTTATTGGACCTAAACATCTCAGAGAGGCTTTTTCTAACCAGATAACTCCCTTAGATGGCATCAGCCTGGCACCTGGCTCCACTGTTAGGAACCTAGGAGTTCTTTTTGGATCAGGACCTGTCCTTTTTTTTTTTTTTTTTTTCCCTTGTCTGCATAGTCCTTCAAGTTGAACACTGTGTTCGATGTCAACATTAAAGACCAATACATTTTTTTTTATTGCAGTGAAACATAAATAGTTATAATTCACTGCTGTCAGTCACCATCACCAGCCCTCCCTGTAGGCTACTCCATCAAATTAAACTTTATTTATTCCCCGATGTGAGCTGGAGGGGAGGGTCATGCTATACCACAGTGTGAAGGAGGGGAAATTAATGACAGGACGAGACAAGACAAACAGGAAAGAGGACAGACGAGGATACAAAGAGGTGGAGAGGACAGACAGGGAAGAGGGCAAACAGGTAATTTTGACAATATTAAATAGCAGTCCAGGTGCTGTGTTGTTCTAAGTACAATTCAAGGAGTGACAACTGTAGAAAAGCCCAGGAATGCCAGAGAAGTGGGATCCCAAAAGAAGTGCATGAACCAACGGATATGAGAGAAGGAGGGGGTATGCGTCTCATGACAGAGTGCAGAAGTGACAGAAGTAACTCAGCATGTTCTGATGGGACAGATCACCTATCTTCGGTGAGTCCCAACAGGAGCATGAGCATCTATGCAGGCATGCATGTGAGGTGATCACCGAAGCCCCATGTTGACCATTCCCTGCAGCACCCAGGGGCCCAGAGACACCCCCAAGTGGCCAGGACACCCAAGACCCACCACCAGAGCCCCAGATATCACCCGACCCAGCAACAGCCCCAGGACCCAGAGGGGGGGGGGGGGGGGGGGCAACCCCGACCACCCAAAGCACCAAGGGGGCCATGGGAGGAGGGAGGCCCCCTTTCAGATAGGTCTTCAGTTTTTGTTCAGTTTTTTTTTTCAGTTTTATTTCAATTTGTTTCTCAGTTTGTTTTTCAGTTTGAATTTCATTTTTTTCTTCAGTTTGTTCTTTAGTTTATTCTACAGTTTGTTTCTTTCAGGTTTTTTTTTTAGTTTGTTCTTCAGTATTTTTTTCTAGTTTAGTTTCAGTTTATGTCTTAGTTTGTTTTTCTTTTTTTTTCCCACTTTGTTCTTTTTTTTAAGTGTTCAAATTCATTCATTGGTTGAAGTTTGATCCTGTTCTTATTTACTCATATCTCTACTCCTGGTCCAGCTCATCAGAGGTCTTTAGTCCCGATTAGATCTGGATTAGATCTGGATTAGATGGGTCTGAACTGAAGTATTATCAGGGTGTTTCTTGATGATCTTCGATATAATGTTCACCTCTGCTTTTTAAAACAGGGTTTAATGATGATGGAATGACGCTCAGCATCCTGCCATCATTCCCACCTTATTTGCGTGGTTGCTTTGGTTCCTCTGCAGGACTCTGAGAGCTGAGGCTGGAGTTGTTTCCTGTTTAAAACCTTCACAGGAGTCAGATTTAGACTGTTGAGTCTCAGATCCTCAGAGGAACCTGGATCCATCAGACTGATGAAGTCAGGCTGTAGGACGCCAGGACTTTAAGTCTGACCAAAAGTCAATCCAGCTCAGTGTTTGTAGGTCTGAGTCTGAGCCGCTGTTCCGTCCTGACTGCAGGCTGGTCTGGGTCAGACCTGATCCACTTCCTCTCCCAGCAGCAGACATCCTCAGGCTTAGAGTGTGTTTCTGTTAAATCTTCACAGCTGTTGTGAAGTGAAGCTGAGCAGGAGTTATTTTTATTCTCTTTACCAAACCAAAGTGAAAAAAGAACATCCTCCTCCTCCTCCAACAAGCCATGTCCCCGGAGGGCTGCAGCTGAGGCGGCAAAACAAAGAGCCAGATATCAAAAAACGCTGCAGCATTGAGAATAACTCTGAATATGAAAGGATGTTGGACTCAAAGGTAGAGAGCTGCCAAGGCAGCCGCTGAGCTGCTGTAATTAGGTCAGGTGAGACGATGGTGACGACGACAACAACGGAGTGGGAGAAAAGTTTAACTTCATGGACCTCTTTCTGCTCTCTGGTGTCTCTGCTTGCTGTTCGCTCTGTGTCCAGGTCTGAGCCACACACACACACACACACCTACCTTTGTTTTAGCATCATTGCGCTGCTGCTTACGGTCTACAGAGGAGCTGGTTGAACAGATAATGGTACAAACATGTTTCTTAAAATCATCCCAAAAAGATCAGGCTTCAGTCACACCGCTCCCCCCCTGAGCCGCACCACACTGTTCCTTTCAGTCAAATTTTACAAACTGGGCCCCTCCTGTGTGTTTCAGAGAAAGACCAGGGTCGGTTTGACTCTGGTGTTAAAAAAAAAGTCTGTGTGCTGCAGGGATCCTCCTGTCCTCATGGTTTTCAGGTGTTTTTTCCTTCAGAGGGTTTGAATCACCTGACATAAAGCAGGGTGAGTGTATTGAGAGTCTTCATGCTGAGGACTCAGGTAGGAGCAACCCTGAGCTCAGCAGCAGGGACCGGTTTGTCCCTGTGTCAGTCCAGCTCAGGTGACCCAGGTAAACTCCTGCTGCTCTCCTGCTTCACCCTTTCATCTTCATGACATTCTGAAAACTGGAGCTGGGATCTGAGTGACTGTGATGATGCTTCAGTGGAGCTGGGGAGGAAGTCCAGGTGACTTCTTTCAGTCATGTGCTTTGAGGCAGACATAGAGCAGTTCCCTCCTCCTGGACAGGATCAGAGCGGACTCTGAGAGTCCACAGTGGCCAGCTGTCCCTACAGACGCCTTCAGGCTGAGGGCAGCATCAGGACTCTGCTGGACCTCGTTATCAAAGACTTGATGGGATCAGACCGCGGAGCAGCTGGATCCACGTCACAGGACTCCATCCACATATCTTTAATCCTGCGGCATGGAGCGAGGTGTCACCAGGCAGCTGGACATCCAGACAACACCAGGGGCTGCCGGACACACACACAATCGCTGCACGCCGTGAGACTGAGGCGTTTACTCTCCTCCTGCAGACAGGCTGACTGTAATGGGACTAATGGGGCTGGACACACACACACACACACACACACACACACACACACACACACACACACACACACGCACACACGCACACACACACACACACACCGTCCAACAGCTGCAGAATCTGTCTGCAGCATCATTAAGATGAGCTCTGAAAATCAGGACGGCTCAATTACAGACAGGGGCAGTAATGGTGTAATGTTTCAGACAGCGTTTGTGTGTGTGTGTGCGTGTGTGTGTGTGTGTGTGTGTGTGTGTGTGTGATGTTATCCCTCCTGACTCTCCGTAAACAGGACGCAGACTGACCTTAATTGCAGTAATTCCATTTGTAGCCATACTGTAGGACTCGCTGGCTGGACCGTGACCATCCGTCAGCCACATCCTCTGTCGTCCAATCAGACGGCTGCTCTCATTCTTCCGTCCCGGGGCCACGATGAGAGTCATGGGATAAACGCATTCATTAAGTAATTAAAATAGACTGAGTGTCAGGATGATCCCGGCTCATGGCGGGAACACGGCGGTCTGACTGACGAGTCCAGCTGCAGAGGTCAAAGATCAGCTGAGAGCGTCTGTGAGTCAGAGATCAGTCAGCTGCAGGTCATCAGCTGATTCAAACACACCAACACATGAACACATGGGTCAGAGTTCAGTCTTGTGTTTCCTCTGAGTCTGCTGCAGCTTCAGGAAGTTACTGGACTAAAGATGAGATGAAGTGGATCCTTCTGTTGGGCTGTTGATTCATGGGAAATGTAGGATTGTGTTGGTACCTTTAGAGCATCAGGAAGTAAATCCTTCTGCTCTGATGTCTTAGAGACAGGTTTGCTCTGAGAACTCTAAACTCAAATTACAGACTTCAGACTGAATATCCATCCTCACAGTGCTCTCTCTCCTTTTCTCTGTTTCCCTCTCTCTAGTTTCAGGTGGTGGTGACATCATGATGACGTTTTTCTGACATAAGTGTTCCAAAAAACAGCTCTAAAAAAATCCACATATAACTAATCAGCTCAGTGCTTCGCATCCTGGGAAAGGAGAGTAAAAAAGAGGATGTTCAAAAAGAATGCATGCCTTTGAAAGAGTCACATCTTTATCTGTCTCTCCTCCCCCCTGTCTGTCTCTCCTCCCTCCTGTCTGTTTCTCCTCCCTCCTGTTTGTCTCTCCTCTCTTGACTGTCTGTCTTTCCTCTCTCCTGTCCGTCTCTCCTCTCTCCTGTTTGTCTCTCCTCCCTCTTGTCTCTCCTCCCTCCTGTGTGTCTCTCCTCTCTCCTGTTTGTCTCTCCTCCCTCTTGTCTCTCCTCCCTCCTGTCTGTCTCTCCTCTCTCCTGTCTGTTGTATTCTGTCCCTGTAGACAGAGTGAAGTATCCATATACAAACACTTTAACAGAGTTGTGACCCCCACAGACTGACCCTTCAGTCACTGCAAACATCTTCATCCTCTCTCCCCCATCAGCCCTCTTCTCCTCGGCTCTCTCTTCCCCTCAGCTCTCCTCCCCCTTGGCCTCCTCCTCAACTCTCGTCTTCCTCAGCTCCTTCCTTGCCCCCCCCCCCCCCCCCCAGCTCTTCCCTCTCATGTGAACTGCAGAAAATGGTTGTGATTTGGGGTTTTTGTGTGGCTCAGATAAAGTGCTGTCAGCCTGTTGTTTGGATCACAGTAATAAAAACTTAATAATGATCTGAATCCACAGACCAGTGTTTTTTATTGTGCTGCCTCTGAATGCTACGCTACGTTAACTGCAGCCAATCAGGCGAACAAACAAACATCCCCACATGCTCCCCAATTACCAGTCATCTATCCTCGATTTTCTCCGTCCCTCTTTTCTCTTCTTTTCTTCTCCCCCCCCCTCATATACATCTGTACAAATTGATTTCCTCTTTACAAGAGAAGATAATGACTGTGGCCACAGAAATACCTGTGAGTGAGGGATAATTACAGCGCAGACACCCCCCACTGAGTCCCCCAACAACCCAGGTTTGAGTCCTGAGCAGCACTCAGAGTGGCGAGAGGCTGTGTCTGATTAAAATTATAGCCTGACTTCTAGTATTAAGATATGCAGCTTGTTCAGCACACAGTTATACACGTATGAAGAGGAGCCACTGCAATTTAACATTTCTCCCCCGCTGTTCACATGAAAGGGAACATGGGGGACCAGATCCTCTGTTAGACACCTGTGCACCGCTGCCTCTCTCGCCCAGCTTACCTCTCTCGCCCAGCTTACCTCTCTCTATGACAAAAGAAGACGAAGATGAGACGTGTTTACTCCAGAAAACATCAAACCAAACATCATACCAAACTGCAGGAAGGAAACACTACAGCTCGTGGTGCAGCTCATGATGCAGCTTGGAAACAGCTTGTGTGCAGGATAAAGTCCAGTGTTTCTCTGAGTATGATGTTTGGATCAGATTCAGAGTCAGACTGTGCATGCAGTAAATGATGGACATACTAAAGGAGCTGATGAAGAGTTTGTATCGTATCAGATGGGCATTGTCCTGCTCCCTCTCTTCATCTCACTGAAGGCTGATTATCAGTGTCACGTATTAACTTCAGTTTGTTTTTGTTCAAATGATGAAATGAAGACATTCAAATGGCTCTTCAATCTGAGCTCTTACGCTGATTATCTCCTCTCATTAGTCACTATTTCTCAAATCTGAATCAAAGACATTCACTCGCTTACACTCCTTCTTCTTCTCCTTTTTTTTTTTTCTTCTTCTTCTTCTTCTTCTTCTCTACTTCTTCTTTGTCCCCCCCCCCCCCCTTTTTTTATGAAAGTCATCAAATGAGAGAGGAGGGAACAAAGTTTGAAACACAAAGTGATCAGGCAAACGGAGGAAAAACAAGAACCAGAAGACAGGGTTTGTGTTTTCTGTGTACTGTGAAGTCAGAAGTAAAAGGTATGCAGATGTCTTCTGGTCCCTGGTGACAGGTAAGTCAGGCCCTGAAAGCCCTCACAGGATAATTACCCCCCCCACCTCCACCCCCAGCAAAGAGGTGCTGCAGGAAGAGATGCATCAGGAGCATCAGATCCCTGCAACTCAAGCAGGGGAACCCAGGGGACTTGCATCTTTAACAAAGCTCCTCTCTGCCTTTAAATATCTATAAGTGCCCTCCTTCCCACCACCACCGCCGCCAGCCTCCCCCGCTCTCTGTTCCTCCACCAAATAGTCTGAAGTTCTCCTGTTTTTCATGTTTTTCTGGTTTGGAGTCGGGTGAGTGGCACCAAAGCCTAATGATGAACATCCAGAGCATCCCCCGAGTCCCACTTTCACTTTCTGAGTGACTGGTCTGAAGTCTGCCAGGTCTCTGTAACGGGACATCAAACCTGCAGCCGGCAGAGAGGAACGACACACACACACACACACACACACACACACACACACACACACACACACACACACACACACACACACACACACACACACACACACACACACAGTTCAGCACAAGACCAAACTTTCTTTTTCGGATCTGCAGCCAGGTGAGCTCAGGTGTGTCCTTGTTTGCAGGAGGAGAGAAAAAGTGAAACATGTTTCAAAATATTTAGAAACCCTGAGAAATAACACTGAAAACATTCGATGAAATAAGGACATATTTCAGTGCATGGAGCTGCTGACATTTGTGTGTGTTTTTTTTTTTTTTTTTTATATCTAGATCTGCTTAACAAAAACAATCAACAATCAGATAACTAAATACACTTTTTATGTTTTATATTTTTTTCTCTCAGTTTTCTTTTTTGCCTCAGTTTTTCTTCCTCAGTTTTTATTTTCTGTTTCTTAGTTTTCATTTTCTCTCTCAGTTTTTGTTTTTCTCACTTTTTATTTTCCGCCTAGTTTATGTTAGTCTCAGTTTTTATCAGGGCTTTGAACCAGTTTGTGGAACAAAAACTGGAAACTTTTGAACTTTTAATGTTCTGGAGCTCTGACTCTCCATACATGTCAAATACTCAACACGTAGGAGCAACAAAACAGAGAAACCAACACTGTTTTCCAACAGATTGATTTTATTATTATTATTATTATTATTATTATTGTTATTATTATTATTATTATTATTATTATTATTATTATTATTATTATTATTATTATTATTATTATTATTATTATTATTATGCACTCTTAGGCAGCATGTCAGTGCCAACATGCTGTGCACAGAGAGAGACTCAAGATCATGTGTGTAAGACCTCTTGGGCTATAGAGCTGTCTGAATAATTGACTGTAGTTTGATATATTTTTTGTCATCATGAATGTGTTAGCCTTGTATCCTAATATGCCTGATATGAGGATAAACAAGTGATGTTTTTTTTTTTGTTTTGTTTTGTTATATTAACATCCATAACTTTGACTAGTATTAAGAGTATTTACCAATAGAGAGCCTCTTTCCATCTCATGTCTATCAAAAGTGTTGATGAGACCTTCATTATCACAAGTGTCGTCATAATTTGAGCAGAAAATGTTCAGAAGCTGCAGAGACCATCTAAATCAACACCTGAAGTTACAGAGATGCCAATTCGGACTGGATTAGTATTATCAGAGGACCTCTGTGGCTGACATGGAATGATATTAGCTGGATCAGGAACAAAATGTTTTGGTTCTAACCTTTTCAGGAACATAAATTTTTGAGTAGAATCCAAAACTGAAAACTTTAAGATACTGTTTCTGTTCGGAACGAACCGATGAGGATTTTTTTTTTCTGTCTCAGTTATTGTTTGTCTCAGTTATTGTTTGTCTCTGTTTTTATTTTCTGTCTCAGTTATTGTTTGTCTCTGTTTTTATTTTCTGTCTCAGTTATCGTTTGTCTCTGTTTTTATTTTATGTCTCAGTTATTGTTTGTCTCTGTTTTTATTTTCTCTCAGTTATTGTTTGTCTCTGGTTTTATTTTCTCTCAGTTATTGTTTGTCTCTGTTTTTATTTTCTGTCTCAGTTATTGTTTGTCTCTGGTTTTATTTTCTCTCAGTTATTGTTTGTCTCTGGTTTTATTTTCTCTCAGTTATTGTTTGTCTCTGTTTTTATTTTCTGTCTCAGTTATTGTTTGTCTGTTTTTATTTTCTGTCTCAGTTATTGTTTGTCTGTTTTTATTTTCTGTCTCAGTTATTGTTTGTCTCTGTTTTTATTTCTGTCTCAGTTATTGTTTGTCTGTTTTTATTTCTGTCTCAGTTATTGTTTGTCTCTGTTTTTATTTCTGTCTCAGTTATTGTTTGTCTCTGTTTTTATTTTCTGTCTCAGTTATTGTTTGTCTCTGTTTTTATTTTCTGTCTCAGTTATTGTTTGTCTCCGTTTTTATTTTCTGTCTCAGTTATTGTTTGTCTCCGTTTTTATTTTCTGTCTCAGTTATTGTTTGTCTCCGTTTTTATTTTCTGTCTCAGTTATTGTTTGTCTCTGTTTTTATTTTCTGTCTCAGTTATTGTTTGTCTCTGTTTTTATTTTCTCTCAGTTATTGTTTGTCTCTGTTTTTATTTTCTGTCTCAGTTATTGTTTGTCTCTGTTTTTATTTTCTGTCTCAGTTATTGTTTGTCTCTGTTTTTATTTTCTGTCTCAGTTATTGTTTGTCTCTGTTCTTATTTTCTCTCAGTTATTGTTTGTCTCTGTTTTTATTTCTGTCTCAGTTATTGTTTGTCTCTGTTTTTATTTTCTGTCTCAGTTATTGTTTGTCTCTGTTTTTATTTTCTGTCTCAGTTATTGTTTGTCTCTGTTTTTATTTTCTGTCTCAGTTATTGTTTGTCTCTGTTCTTATTTTCTCTCAGTTATTGTTTGTCTCTGTTTTTATTTTCTGTCTCAGTTATTGTTTGTCTCTGTTTTTATTTTCTCTCAGTTATTGTTTGTCTCTGTTTTTATTTTCTGTCTCAGTTATTGTTTGTCTCTGTTTTTATTTTCTGTCTCAGTTATTGTTTGTCTCTGTTTTTATTTTCTCTCAGTTATTGTTTGTCTCTGTTTTTATTTCTGTCTCAGTTATTGTTTGTCTCCGTTTTTATTTTCTGTCTCAGTTATTGTTTGTCTCTGTTTTTATTTTCTGTCTCAGTTATTGTTTGTCTCTGTTTTTATTTTCTCTCAGTTATTGTTTGTCTCTGTTTTTATTTTCTGTCTCAGTTATTGTTTGTCTCTGTTTTTATTTTCTGTCTCAGTTATTGTTTGTCTCTGTTTTTATTTCTGTCTCAGTTATTGTTTGTCTCTGTTTTTATTTCTGTCTCAGTTATTGTTTGTCTCTGTTTTTATTTTCTGTCTCAGTTATTGTTTGTCTCTGTTTTTATTTTCTGTCTCAGTTATTGTTTGTCTCTGTTTTTATTTTCTCTCAGTTATTGTTTGTCTCTGTTTTTATTTTCTGTCTCAGTTATTGTTTGTCTCTGTTTTTATTTTCTGTCTCAGTTATTGTTTGTCTCTGTTTTTATTTTCTGTCTCAGTTATTGTTTGTCTCTGTTCTTATTTTCTCTCAGTTATTGTTTGTCTCTGTTTTTATTTCTGTCTCAGTTATTGTTTGTCTCTGTTTTTATTTTCTGTCTCAGTTATTGTTTGTCTCTGTTTTTATTTTCTGTCTCAGTTATCGTTTGTCTCTGTTTTTATTTTCTGTCTCAGTTATTGTTTGTCTGTTTTTATTTTCTGTCTCAGTTATTGTTTGTCTCTGTTTTTATTTTCTGTCTCAGTTTTATTTGTCTCAGTTGTTCCTCTTCCTGTCCTGGCTGTTACCCAGAGCGAGAGAGGGACAAACGTATATCTATATTTTTTGCACTATGCTGTGTTCAATAAACTCCGTTTGAAATGTTAAACTGTGGAGTGTGTGAGAGAGAAATGACTGAAATGTGTGTTATGACATCTTTAGACTTCCACTTGCATGCTGCAGAGCAGATGGGGATGGGCTATGACGTCTGAGGGTCAAAATAACCTGAGGCAGTCAAACACCATCATCAGGATGACTTCCAGCTCTCATTTAAGACTTCTTCTTTTCAATTAAACTCATCTGAGTGTCAGCTCCTCTTCACTTTGTCTCTGTTTAGTCAGGCTCTAACACGCATCTAACACACACACACGGGCACACACACACACGGGGCACACACACACGCACACACACAGGACTCTTTGTTTCAGGTCACACGGCTCTTTGAGGTTCACTCACTCTCAACATGAAGACATGGAGCTACTCCCTGTTTGTTTCTAAAGGATTTAAATATTTCTCTAAAGATTTTAATCAACATTATTATCACCTCAATCTGCAGCTTTTAACCCCACCCCACCCCCCCCACACACACATGCATATGTGAATCTCAAGCTTTGATGCATCCCCTAGAGCTTAAAGACACATCAGAATAATTTTATATGCTCAGCTGTTTCCACGTATGCTGAAGGTTAAAACTGTCTGATCAGAAATGAGGCTCAGAAAACCGGCCTTCATATTTTCAGTGTTGGCCCTGTCACTAAAAAAGGAAGTAATGTATAACTCATTACCTGTTGTTTTTTAAAAGTCCTATTAATCTACTGATTACCCAACAGTAATATGTTATGTACTGTATTACAACCTGTGTGAAGAGCTCCATCAGAGAGTCCTGGTTCAGGTTCATCAGAGAAATCGCTTTGAATAAAACTCTTTAGATTGAAAATGAAGTCACGGACCTGCTGGACCGCTTTACTCAAGATTTACCCAGATATTCATTTATGTGCATATGTCATGCTTCTTTCATAGACAAAGAGGAAACTCTCTCTCTCTCTCTCTCTCTCTCTCTCTCTCTCTCTCTCTCTCTTACACACACACACCACAGATAAAGAGGTCTATATATATATATATAGAGAGAGAGAGAGCAGAGCCTGATGGAGACGTCACAATGGTCATCTTTAAAATAAAACTGTTTTAAAGTTAGTTCGGGGGGAGTCAGAGACTTTGCACCCTGATCTGTGGAGGTTAAATGTGTGACAGAAAGCCTGAACATGCGTGGAACTCTTCCTGCGTGCTCTGTACCTGCTCTCGTCTCTACAGGATCTGCAGCTGCAGACTCTGTGAAGGTGTGCAGCTCACCTAAGTAGGTCAAACTATCTGCAAAGAACGCAAGAGCACAAACTTTCCATCAGCAGCGACGCACAGCGAGGGGGAGAGAAAACAATTCACTTGTCACAAACTTGACACCTTTCTCCTTTAGCAGAGAGCAGGAGGAGGAGGAGGAGAAGGAGGAGGGGGAGGAGGAAAACTCCAAAGCAGTGTTTCATTGTTCTGAAGTTTCCTCTGTCTCTGCTTTGCCGATTGTTGCCATTGATATCAACCCTTATGTCAGCGACACGCTGGAAAATTGCTTGACATTAAGGGGAGTGCGCAGGGCCTGCAGTGTGTGTGCGTGTGTGTGTGTGTGTGTGTGTGTGTGTGTGTGTGTGTGTGGTGTGTGTGTGTGCGTGTGTAATGCCTAGTCCCAGGGGCAGCAGGTGGATGCTAAAGTAGCTTCTCGCTCGCTCACTCAGGTTTTGGTGTGTTAAAAGGTTCCTGTTTTTTTCCGACCCGTGAAAAGAAGAGCAGGTTGGGTCTTTGGGGAGCCCATTACCAGGCATCGTGAAATTATCCCAGCCTGATTAAACCTGCTGAGCTCTCAGACAAAACCATCTCTATAATCACAGCTGGAGACTCAAAAAGCTAAACCGCGCCAGATAATATGAGCGCTCTGCTCGCATTTTTCTTAATTTGAAAAAGGCCTCGCTCGGTGTCCGTGGCGAGGACGTCTTCAGGAACACGGAATGGGAAAACATCCGGAGCCAGACAGCTTTCTTTAAATTTCTCACATCTCTCAGCGTAGCGGCGGCAGAGGAGTGGGGAAATCTCATGCTTGTGACACACTCTAAGATGCAGACACAGGCTTTAACCTCATCTCTGTCTTTTTACGGTCATCTGTGATCCGCTCCTCTCAGAACCAAACTTTCAGACTGCAGCGCAGGAGTAATCACTGCCACAGAAAATTCATCTGTTTTGTGATAACAGAACATTTCAGAGAAGTTGTCCAACAGCTCGGCTCAGAAATGTTCTCCAGCATGCTGATAACTGCAGCGCTACGGCCATTTGTCTGTTTGCTTCAAAATCTTTTCCCTATATGTATGGAAATGTGCCAGAGAGCAAGCACATCCAGGAGAGCTGAGAAAGAAAAGAGAGGGGAAGGAGGAGTATATGCTGACCGCCAGAGACAGGAAACAGATTTCAAACAAAGTTTACTTGCTAAGGCTCAGAGACCTCACACAGAAACCGACAGTACTGTGTTAGCAAGGAGCTAGCCCAGAGTTAGCATGGTGTCAGCACATAGTTAGCATGGTGTTAGTATGGTGTTAGCATTGTGTTAGCACAGAGTGGGCACGGTGTTAGCATTGTGTTAGCACAGAGTTAGCCTGTGTTAGCTTAGTGTTAGAACAGAGTTAGCATGGTGTTAGTATGGTGTTATCACAGAGCTAGCATGTTGTTAGCATGTATTTAGCATGGTGTTAGCACAGAGTTTTACAATATGTAATAAAGAGAGGGTCCAAGCACTGAACCTTGAGGCACTCCTTGGTTGTCTGTGGCAGAGAGAGAGAATCTGGAGTCTGCAGGGGGGACAAACATGGACTAGAAACGGGAGAACTACACCTGGGGGACCAAAGAGAGGCAGTTAAAGAGGGCTGGGTGAGACAGTGTAATAAGAGAGCATAATGAGACAGCGTATGAGACAGCGTATGAGACAGCGTATGAGACAGCGTATGAGACAACGTGAGGAGACAGCATGAGGAGACAGCATGAGGAGGAAACGTGTCAGAGAGTTTAAGCTGTCTGGATCTTGTCAACCTGAATGAATGTATGAACCGAAACTGTCACTGACAGCGACACGCTAAGTTCATGAAGCTGAGGAATACAACACAGGTTGGCATGATGACCACAGAAACAGGGCGCAGATGTCACGTCTTTGTGGATTTCAAAGTGACGGTATGAAAGAGGAACCATGCAGAGCTCGGTAAGGAGCCGAGCAGACATGCAGCCCCTTCAACTAGTTCCTGCTTGTCCTCAATCTGATGGTCAGACTCCTTGAAGTCTGTTGGACGTAACCTCATTTAACTGCAAATTTAAAGTTTGTTTAATGCTGGTATTTTCACATTCAGCAGCAGAGAGGAATCCTCTCTGGATTCAAACACATCCTGGAAACATGGCAGCAAGTCAGCTAGCTGCAGCAAGGGAGCTTCCCAATATGTGTAATGAAAATAAATAAAACATGTTCATTCTCAGCTAGCTGCTGTCAGAGCCAGACAGCTCAGCCCCACACTCAACCACACATCCTCCATCAGCAGCCTCCTTCAGCAGCCTCCACCTCCATCAGCAGCCTCCTTCAGCAGCCTCCACCTCCATCAGCAGCCTCCTCCACCTCCATCAGCAGCCTCCTTCAGCAGCCTCCACCTCCATCAGCAGCCTCCTTCAGCAGCCTCCACCTCCATCAGCAGCCTCCTCCACCTCCATCAGCAGCCTCCTTCAGCACCCTCCACCTCCATCAGCAGCCTCCTTCCGCAGCCTCCACCTCCATCAGCAGCCTCCTCCACCTCCATCAGCAGCCTCCTTCAGCACCCTCCACCTCCATCAGCAGCCTCCACCTCCATCAGCAGCCTCCTTCAGCAGCCTCCACCTCCATCAGCAGCCTCCTTTAACAGCCACAATCAGCAGCCTCCACCTCCATCAGCAGCCTCCTTCAGCAGCCTCCACCTCCAACAGCAGCCTCCTCCAGCACCCTCCTTCAGCACCTTCCACCTCCATCAGCAGCCTCCACCTCCATCAGCAGCCTCTGCCCCTGTCAGGAGCATCTATCAACAGTCAATGCCACCAACAGGTGAGACTGTCAGCAGCCTCCTTCAGTAGCCTACATCAGAAGCCTCCATCAGCAGCCTCTGCCCCAGTCTACAGCCTCCATCAGCAGCCTCCATCAGCAGCCTCCATCAGCAGCCTCTGCCCCATCAGCCGGCCCTTCCTCCATTGGCAGCCTCCGTCAACAGCATTTGCCACAGTCAGCAGCCTCCATAAGCATCCCCAGCCCCATCAGCAGCCTCTGCCTCAGTCCACAGCCTCCATCAGCAGCCTCCACCTCCATCAGCAGCCTCCTTCAGCAGCCTCCACCTCCATCAGCAGCCTCCACCTCCATCAGCAGCCTCCTTCAGCAGCCTCCACCTCCAACAGCAGCCTCCTCCAGCACCCTCCTTCAGCACCTTCCACCTCCATCAGCAGCCTCCACCTCCATCAGCAGCCTCTGCCCCTGTCAGGAGCATCTATCAACAGTCAATGCCACCAACAGGTGAGACTGTCAGCAGCCTCCTTCAGTAGCCTACATCAGAAGCCTCCATCAGCAGCCTCTGCCCCAGTCTACAGCCTCCATCAGCAGCCTCCATCAGCAGCCTCCATCAGCAGCCTCTGCCCCATCAGCCGGCCCTTCCTCCATTGGCAGCCTCCGTCAACAGCATTTGCCACAGTCAGCAGCCTCCATAAGCATCCCCAGCCCCATCAGCAGCCTCTGCCTCAGTCCACAGCCTCCATCAGCAGCCTCCACCTCCATCAGCAGCCTCCTTCAGCAGCCTCCACCTCCATCAGCAGCCTCCACCTCCATCAGCAGCCTCCTTCAGCAGCCTCCACCTCCAACAGCAGCCTCCTCCAGCACCCTCCTTCAGCACCTTCCACCTCCATCAGCAGCCTCCACCTCCATCAGCAGCCTCTGCCCCTGTCAGGAGCATCTATCAACAGTCAATGCCACCAACAGGTGAGACTGTCAGCAGCCTCCTTCAGTAGCCTACATCAGAAGCCTCCATCAGCAGCCTCTGCCCCAGTCTACAGCCTCCATCAGCAGCCTCCATCAGCAGCCTCCATCAGCAGCCTCTGCCCCATCAGCCGGCCCTTCCTCCATTGGCAGCCTCCGTCAACAGCATTTGCCACAGTCAGCAGCCTCCATAAGCATCCCCAGCCCCATCAGCAGCCTCTGCCTCAGTCCACAGCCTCCATCAGCAGCCTCCATCAGCAGCCTCCATCAGCAGCCTCTGTCAAGGCCTCTGCCCCATCCGCAGCCTCTGCCTCAGTCTACAGCCTCCATCAGCAGCCTCCATCAGCAGCTTCCACCTTCATCAGCAGCCCCCTTTAGCAGCCTCCACCTCCATGAGAACCCTCTATCAGCAGCCTCTTCCTCCGTCAGCAGCCTCCAGCTCTACTAGATCACCAGCCTCTGTCAGCAGCCTCCTTCAGCAGTTTTGTCTCTATCAGCTGTTTCTGCCTCCATCAGCACCCTCTTCCTCCATCAGCAGCCTCCATCCTCAGCTTCCACCTCCATCAGATCAGCAGCTTCTGTCAACAGCCTGGATCTTCAACCGCTGCTTCTATCAGCAGCCTCAATCAGCAGTCTCCGTCAGCAGCTCAGCTCAGCTCAGCTCAGCTTGGCGCTCATTTTGCTTTAAAAAATCTGCACAGTTCTTGGCTCCTTGTATCTCCCCATCTCCCAGCCAACACCCTGTGCCCCCCCCCCCCCCCCCCCCCCCCCCACACACGGGATGAGATGCTGCTGTTCGTCTTCTTATTCAGAGAGAAATGGCCTTTTGTCTCTGCTGCTCCCCGTCACAGAAGGTCACGCAGGCTTACCCCCGCCCGAGAAAGCCCTGGCCATTGTTATAATTTGCATTGATGCATAGAGAGGCAGATATTGTGTGTGTGTGTGTGTGTGTGTGTGTGTGTGTGTGTGTGTGTGTGTGTGTGTGTGTGTGT
This sequence comes from Labroides dimidiatus, assembly GCA_030710495.1. Lineage (NCBI taxonomy): Eukaryota > Metazoa > Chordata > Actinopteri > Labriformes > Labridae > Labroides > Labroides dimidiatus. The sequence continues at coordinate 29,126,724 of CM061156.1, forward strand.
GTGTGTGTGTGTGTGTGTGTGCGCGCTCATGGGGGAGGTTGCTGTACCATGAGGCAGGGCGGGAGGAGGTTATGCAGAGTGAGGGCATCTTTGCATGGAAATGTGAGCACTGGATGGACCCCCCCCCACCACACACACACACACACACACACACACACACACACACACACACACACACACACACACACGGGGGGCAGTGAAGGCCTCCTCTTCCCAAGGTCAGTGTTAAGGACAGAGTGGGCCAATTAGCATGCAGATCAGGATGTGATGTCGTTTAAGGGGATTGCTCTGATGCAATCACATTAGTTAGGCCAGGAAGAATTCCCCATCTGACCTCAATCATACAAGGGGTGAGAGATGGGAGAGAGAGGGAGAGAGAGGGAGAGAGAGGGAGAGAGAGGCCTGCTTCTCCTGCAGCTCTCCATCTCTCTTCCTCCTCCTCCTCCTCTTCCTCTCAGTGGTGTCACAGATGCATGTAGCGCTGACGTGTGACAGGGAGACATATGGACGGATGAAGTGACAGAGAATGAGGCTTTAATGTAAATATAAAGTTCTCTACATACTGATGCTGATTCTGAGGGTGAGGTCTGAGGAAGAGGTCTGAGATCTGAGACAGACATCTGAGGGAGAAGTCTGAGGGGGAGGTCTTAGGAAGTGGTCTGAAAGGGAAGTCTTAGGGAGAGGTCTGAGGGGGCGATCACAAAGAGATCTGAGGGGGAGGTCTTAGGTCCCAAACCATGATCTGTTCCAGGCTGTAAACGTGTTAGTTTCTGCCCTAAAACTCAGCTCTTTGAATGGCTGTGGATGTGGTTACTGCTGGTTTTGCACACAGACTCTGGTGGACACTCAGGGAACTGCAGTTTATTTGAACACCAGCTTTGGCTTCATCTTTTTAGACTGGACATTACTGCTCGGTTATAACTGATAATGAACACGATCATCTCCTCTGAATTTATGGATTAACCTTTAGAGAAATGAAAAATGTGTTTTTCAACTGAACCATTGGCAGGTTTGTGTTTGAGGACATTTCAGTCAGGTCTCTGTCACAGACACAACAGCTGGGTATGACTGCAGGAAGAGGCAGATTTATTCAGGTGGAATGTTTACTTGTTCAGGAGTCAGTGTTTGTCAGATCAACCTGATTCTGAACCAGATCGGGATCTTTCAGAAGGAAAGTTCAGCACATTGGAGGGGTTGACCTGCCTGCAGGTAGAGACACTGACTGATGGAGACTTTTGGTCCCTGGTTTTCTGGAGCTGTGCTGTCTCTATGTTTGACTGCAGTGGGAGCATGAACGTTATGTTTGTCAGGATCTAATCCTGTTCCCTATTAAAGCTGAAAATGTGATGAACAGAGTCATCAGAGCAGCTTGAACATCTGTCCATATCCATGATTGTCCATGAAGCTGCTGCAACTCCAACATCCAAACAATGTTCAGAGTGAGGGAGGGTTCAGATATCAGCGTCAATAATTATCACACAGATCCACTCTGAGTGTACACAGCACAATACTCACACAGGCCGCCCGCTTTATTTAATTGAGCCACATTCAGACGTGTTTTCTCTGCACGCTGAGGGAAGCAGAAGAGTTATTAGAGCTCAGAAGAAGCGTCCGAAGCATGCAGATGGAGACGGCTGCAAATGGAATTTCTACAATATCAAGCCTTGTTAGCGGCAGAACAGCAAAACACTAAGGACAATCAAGACACCTTGTCACTGTCTTTTTTTTTTTTTTTATCTCTACCTCCTCGTGAAGAGAAAGCACTTTGAATCTGTAAGTTTTTCTCCAACATTTACATAACAAAGCCCAGAAGAATAAGGTGGAGATGTGATGAAGCAGCCTGCACCTCTCCTCTGAACAGCCATCAAAATGCCTCTGTCTCTGTGTCACACACACACACACACACACACACACACACACACACACACACACACACACACACACACACACACACACACACACACACACACACACACACACACACACGCATGCACAGATGGAAGTGTTAGCGCGTGCACACCTATCCGCATGTATTTTCTCTTTTTTATCTCTCAATAAAAGTATCTGACAACCCAAACCCCAAAGATATCCGACGCCCGGCTTCACAGCGCGGCGCCACAGTCAGCAAAATAAATTGAAAGCATTAAGAGAAAGTCAAAAAAAGAAAGAGACGGAGAAAAACAGAGAGAGAAGAAAAAAAAATAAAAACAAAATAACCTCTCTGCACCACCTACAACCCCCCCCACCACCACCTACATATAACCCTCCTCCTCCTCCTCCTCCTCCTCCTCCTCCTCCTCCTCCTCCTGCAGCTCCCCCCACAGCCCACACTGCTCCCCTCTCGCACAGAAACAGGATGAAATGACATTATGCATATGAAAATGTCCAGAAAGATGTTTGATTTATGTATGCATTAGATGCAAATTCTATTACGGGACACAAGGCAGGCTGTGAGATTTCCCACTGAACACTTGGCTGCCCTGATCAAACCCCATCTCATTAATTCAGACAAGGGGAGAAAGATGGAGGGAGTGAAAGAGGAAGAATTGGAGGAAATTTACAACCCAGACACAGATTTCTGAAAAAAAAGAGCCGGAGAGGGGCTGAATTACATTCCTAAGAGGCTGAAGTCGACTGTGGAGGATATTTCCTGACTGAGAGGCAGTCCAGTCCACCACAAATACCCAGACGATAGGAGGGAAGCAGGGCCATAAAAAGTGATTACTGAACTGATTAAGCACCCAGCTCAGGAGTCAGAGGGAAACATACCTGTTTGTGCCACATGAGTGAGTCCAGATCAGTCATTTAAAGGAAACAGCTGCATGTCTAAGTCCTGGTCTGGTCTGATCTCTGACTGCAGGCACCACAAGAGGACATGACTTCCAGGACGAACAATCAGTCAAGGAAACCTCTGCAGACAGCACAGTCACAAAGTTTAAAGAGGACTGAGAGAAAACTAAGAGACCCGACAAAAATCCTGACAGAGACCTGACCAAACAAGGACCTGACCTAACATATACCTCAAAAGACCTGACAAAAATCCTGACAGAGACCTGACCAAACATGGACCTGACCTAACATATACCTCAAAAGACCTGACAAAAAAACCTGACAGAGACCTGACCAAACATGGACCTGACCTAACATATACCTCAAAAGACCTGACAAAAAAACCTGACAGAGACCTGACCAAACAAGGACCTGACCTAACATATACCTCAAAAGACCTGACAAAAAAACCTGACAGAGACCTGACCAAACATGGACCTGACCTAACATATACCTCAAAAGACCTGACAAAAAAACCTGACAGAGACCTGACCAAACATGGACCTGACCTAACATATACCTCAAAAGACCTGACAAAAAAACCTGACAGAGACCTGACCAAACATGGACCTGACCTAACATATACCTCAAAAGACCTGACAAAAAAACCTGACAGAGACCTGACCAAACAAGGACCTGACCTAACATATACCTCAAAAGACCTGACAAAAAAACCTGACAGAGACCTGACCAAACATGGACCTGACCTAACATATACCTCAAAAGACCTGACAAAAAAACCTGACAGAGACCTGACCAAACATGGACCTGACCTAACATATACCTCAAAAGACCTGACAAAAAAACCTGACAGAGACCTGACCAAACAAGGACCTGACCTAACATATACCTCAAAAGACCTGACAAAAAACCTGACAGAGACCTGACCAAACAAGGACCTGACCTAACATATACCTCAAAAGACCTGACAAAAAACCTGACAGAGACCTGACCAAACATGGACCTGACCTGACCTAACATATACCTCAAAAGACCTGACAAAGACCTGACAGAAACCTGACCTAACACAGACCTGACCTAACATATACCTCAAAAGACCTGACAAAAAACCTGACAGAGACCTGACCTAACAAGGACCTGACCTAACATATACCTCAAAAGACCCGACAAAGACCTGACAGAGACCTGACCAAACATGGACCTGACAAAGACCTGACCTGATAAAGACCTGACAGGGCGGCTGTGAATCAGTGGTAGAGTTGTCACCCCACAATCTTATCATGGGTTCGATTCCAGTCCCATACCGAAGTGTCCTTGAGCAAGACACTGAACCCCAAGTTGCTCCAACTTGTTCAGTGGTGTATGAATGTGGTGTGAATGTATCAGCGCTACTTGCCATCAGTGTGTGAATGTGGTGTGATTGGGTGAATGAGGCTAGCAATGTAAAGCGCTTTGAGTGGACGGGAAGACGAGAAAAGCGCTACATAAGTACTGGTCCATTTACCATCCCATTTACCTAGCAAAGACCTATCAAAGACCTGACAGAAACCTGACCTAACAAGGACCTGACCTGACAAAGACTTGTCAAAGACCTGATAAAGACCTGACAAAGTGGGACGCACTCGTCTGAGAGTTAAACAGAGAGCTAAGTGTTATTCTATGACGTGGTTATGTCCAACAGTATGTTATCAGTAATCATGTAATCAAACATTTCTTTTGTTTGAACCGCAGTACATGGTGGTATACACTGCTCATATAGTGAACATTGCTCATACACTACTTTCACAATGCGTTGTTGGATACATTGAGTGGACTATATACCATACTCACTCAGAATTCAGACAGCAGTGCGAAACGGTGTATCCACTGTACAGTGAAGAGGGAGTGATCTCAGACACAGCAAAAGACTGTATCAGGACTGACACCTGAGCATCACATGACCTCACTTTCTATAGGTACACATTTAACAAACCTGAGCTTTGAAACATCTCATCACACCTTTTTGTTCAAATTAAAGCTGATCACTCAATCCCACAATGCAAAACTGAAGTCTAATCAATTATTTGTCCTATTCTAGTAAAAATGATCATATTTGATGTAAAATGAGCCACACACCATAAAAAATGTCTTATTTCAAGATATTAAAGACAAAATGAAACCTTTTTTTTTTTTTTTTTTTTAAGGAGGAAAGAAACCTGTTCTTTATATTGAGACTTTCTTAGTTCAAGACACTGAACAAGTAAACATCTCACCTTGAAGTGGTGAAATGAAGAATGTTGTACTAATCAGGTCTAGATTTGTTAACACTTTTGGAAAGCGTCTTGAGATAACATTTGCTATGAATTGGTGCTATATAAATAAAGACAGATTGATTGATTGAAGTATGTAGTATGGTTTTATTGTTTTATTCATTCAGATTGAACAAAGACATTATAAAATGTATGATATAAGTTAGCCGCTCTAAACAATGACCGTATTTTGCTCTCCAAACAGACCTGTGCTCTGTCCATGGTACTAAAATACAAAAAAAAAAAGAAAACTTTTAAGGAACTATGTTCTTTTCAACCCTTGGAACCAGGGTCTAAATTTAGATCTGGGGTAACTGATCTACCCCATGTAAAACAGCCCCAGCTGTTTGGACTTGGTTTAAAGGCAGGGTTGATAGTCATGAAAAACTAGCATGAATTTGAGTGTAGCATCTCTTCAGGACTCTGTTTAGCTCCCACCCTCCAACACTTGGAGCTCCTCCCAAACCAAGGTCCTGCTCACTTGCACGAGCACTGCTGATTCTCGATCAAATGACGATGACTGATTCAAAACCACAGACTCAAACCAGTCCTCAGCACATTGTTTTTGTTTGCTCTACATTACCAGTAATCGAGGTATAGGTAGTTATGGTTATGTTATGAACATTGAATCAGGGTAAGGGGAAAAGTATACACAGGAGGTGGGCAGAACGGCAGGACTGGATTTGATTGGTTTAATAAATTGGATCCTAAACACTAGGATTGGTTGGTGTTGTCCCAGGTTTACTCCTGCTGTAGACAGCAGATATTTTTCACTCTATTTTAAGAACACATGCTAACGTCTGGGGAAAGTAGCCTTAAAACAGAGCTTCTTTGGTTTGTATTTTCTTTATTATTGTAACTTTAACAGTGGTCTGAATGACAGCAATTTTTAACAGCTACATCAATACAAGTATAGCTGAGACAGTAACTTGATTCATATGCCAACTTGAAACTGTAGTCACAACATTAGCTGGCTTTTCATGTCTTTGTTTCACAAGATGCAGAGATGTTGCTCTATTGTACTGACGAATCTTAGACAAATTGAGCATCTGCATATTTAGGACCGGACAGAAGCGTGTTTGCAGTTTGTTTTTGACATAATAGAGAACTGAGCAGGCAGCTCTAACAGCAGACTGCAGTCCGGTCTGTGTGAACTGCTGCCTTACCTCTGCTAAATGTAGAGACAATATAATAGAAAGATAGAATTATTTAATATATGTTTGTCTTTTTCTGTCTGTTATAATGAGGCCAAATAATAATAATAATAATAATAATAATAATAATAATAATAATAATAATAATAATAATAATAATAATGACGAGAAAACTGCAGCTCATGAGTGTCTGAGTGTCTCTGTGGTAGAAGAAGCCAAAGTCCTTTCAGATCTTTCTGACCTGACAACAGCTCTTGCTTACCTGTTTGAGTTGCACACTTGTATTAGATAAATGTACAGTTCAAATAAAACAAATGTTTTGTGTGTAGATGTCGCATCTGTAATTATTCATATGTCTGTTAGGAATGTATTTGTCTTAGATGATGCTACACTAGATGCTTGTTTAAAGGACATCCGAAACTGGATGGCCAGAAATTTTCTTCTTCTTAACTCAGACAAGACAGAGATCATTGTGCTGGGCCCTCGACACCTTAGAGAAGCTCTCTCTAGTGATTTAATTGACATAGATGGCATTAGCCTGGCACCAAGCACAACTATTAGAAATCTGGGGGTTCTATTTGATCAGGATTTATCCTTTAACCTCGCCTCGTAACATCGCTAAAATCAGGCCTATCCTAGAGCGATGCTGAAAAGCTAGTCCATGCTTTTGTTACCTCTAGACTGGACTATTGTAATTCCCTGCTTTCAGGCTGTCCCAGCAAGTCGCTTAAGATGCTTCAGCTGGTCCAAAATGCTGCAGCATGTGTACTGACTGGAACTAGGAGAAGAGACCACATTACTCCTGTATTAGCTTCTCTGCATTGGCTTCCTGTAAAATATAGAATAGAATTCAAGATTCTTCTCCTTACCTATAAAGCTCTCAGTGGACAAGCACCAGTCTATCTTAGACAGCTTGTAGTGCCATACAACCCCTCTAGAACATTACGCTCCCAAAATGCTGGCCTGCTTGTAGTACCGTCAATCTCCAAAAGTAGTATGGGAGGTAGAGCCTTCAGTTATCAGGCTCCCCTTCTCTGGAACCAGTTACCAACCACAGTTCGGGATGCAGAATCCCTCTCTACCTTTAAGGTTAGACTCAAAACATTCCTCTGTGATAAAGCTTTCAGTTAGGGACCAGTTTATAATCCATAAATTAGTTCATAAATTAGACTCATAGTTTAGATGCAATAGGCCTAGGCTGACGGGGGGGGTTCTGGCACATTGGACTCTATCTCTCTTTCTTAATCTCTCTCCGCATCTGCTTTTGCCCCTTTTGTCTGCTCCTGTACTCGTCTCTGGCTCTTGTCTTATAGGTGGCCTGGGATCCTTGGTGGAGACTGCCTGCTGCTGTAAAGTCATGAAGACTCATTAACTGCACCTGTAGACATGACACATTATTTGGCCATTTCATTAGGAACATTCATTCCCACTATCATATAGCTTCTAATGTAGATATTAGCCTGATCTCCTTATCTATGATCAATACATCTATAGTATCTATTTTTTATCAGCACATAGGCATGAGGTTCCTCTGAAAATGGGATGTCACATCTCAAGAGGCCTTTAACACACCTTTACTTAACGGAGACAAATATGGTAGGGATGCACTTGTGGTCTGGGCATCCATGAGTTCATCACTACCATAAATTTTTATTTTCAGTATGAAAGTCATTGATTATACTTCTATAAAATGATCACCACACCCATTCAGACATGAGGTCCCTCCTGAAAACCAGATGTAGCATCTCAAGAGGCTAACCTCTAATAAATCAGACGACAGGTCTATGGTTCATGGATCTGTCACTAACTTTAGTTCTTACTTTAGTCCACTTGTCTCCTCTTACCTCCCTTCCTTCGCCCACACACCCAACACAGCATGGTGTGGATTTGCTGTTCATCATGAGACTGGGGTCCACATTCAAGATTTCCTGCTGCTTAACAGAAGGTTTTTTCTTGCCGCCATGATGGAGGGATTCATGATTGGCTATATGGATTCATGTTGGGTGTTGGATGTATATATTTGTATATATATGTATATGTGTATCTTTATATGTATATATGTATCTATGCATATATGTATATCCTCAAAATGTCTTGAGATAACACTTGTTATGAATTGGCGCTATACAGATAAAGATTGATTGATTGATTGAAAGATTGATTGATTGATTGATTGATTAGATGATAAGTTTTTAGTTGCATTATAAACTGCTGTATGCTATTCAGGGGTTGTAATTCATTTATTCTACTAATTTAACTGAACTGAATTTAGGCTTTATTTACAGAAGTTATACACTGAACTACTCTTAATAGATAATAACTCAGTGTTTTTGAGTATGAAACATAAGTTACTACAGCTTACAGTAGGTAATTGGAAGTGACAATTTTAAGTTACTTAAGTCACTATAATGTGAGTTCATGAGTTACACCAACTTTCAGTTAGTTGAAAAAATAAAAATAAAAAAAATAGTTGAGACAAAGTGAAATTACAAGTAATTGTAACTTAGAAGTTAAGATTTTAAGTTATTACAACGTGAAACAATGAGTTAGTGCAATTTCCACTTGAGTAAACACAAATTAAAATTTTAAGTTAATCTAACTTAAAACCAAAACTCAAAAGGTTAAGTTTATGAGCTTAACTCAAAATTTTGCGAAAGTTTGTTGCCTTACAATTTTAAGCTTCTCAACTTTTCTTTTTTTACAGTGCTGACTTTAATAAATCCTAATCAGTGGTCTTCTTTGAGCCTGATAGTGTGAATGTGTCTCTGTCAGCTCCTGGTGTTCCAGTTTAAAGAGTGACCCTGTAAACTGGAGACCTTCAGCTGAACGTGTCAGTGGATATCCACTTTACAACAGCTGTTCAAACAGAAAAAGTCCTCTGAATGCATCCTCAGTTTGATATACGTATATATAAGTGTCATGATCTGCACATCAGAAACAGGGTCACTCTTTAAACTGAAGCACCGCTCCATCTCAACAGCTGATTTCAAAAAGCTGATTTTGGTCCTTGCCTGACTTGAAGCTCCTTGAACCTTTGGGGAAAAGCCCTATTAACACAAACAGGAGGTGTTACAAAGAGAACCATATGAAACCCTGTCCTGTACTCTGACTTCAGCACCACACATGGCAGCATTCATCCGCTGCTGAAAATAGTCCCTGACAGAGCCATTTCTCCTCCTGTGCCACACCAGATTTCACACTGAAATGCATGATCGGACTTTTCTCTCTCATGTTCACACACTTAGCTGGTGTGTCCCTCACACTTCCAGCTCCGTGTGTCTCCTCACTTGTTGCCTCTCTCTCTCTCTGTCACTCTGTGTGTGTTTGTTTGGTGTCCTGTCATATGTGACACCTTGTGACACAAAGCCACTCTGTCTCTGCTCTCCGCCCGCTCTGCTGTGGATGATGCTGTAGCTCGCAGAAATGTTAGTCTGTCAGGGTGCCAGCACAGTGTGTGTGTGTGTGTTTGTGTGTGTGTGTGTGTGTGTGTGTCACATGTTGCAGGATCTTCATGCTGACCTCGCCTGGGCCGGCCTCCCCACCCTCTCTAATATAATGTGAGGAGGAAGAATCCGGTCCCATAAATAAAGAGGAGAGCTGGCAGCGTCATATGTGTGTTTATGAGGCCTTAGGTGTCGACTTCTCCTTTGATATTAACTAGACACACATGCATGCGCACACACACACACACACACACACACACGCACGCACGCACGCACGCACGCACGCACGCACGCACGCACGCACACACACACACACACACACACACACACACACACACACACACACACACACACACACACACACACACACACACACAGCAAATGGAGGTCAGGAGCTCAGAGGAACAGACTTGTGTTCATATATTTACCAAACCAGTGAATTTAGGAGCTGAGGTTTGAGTCCACTCTGTCTGTCTGCCTGTCAGTCTGTCTCTCTGTCTGTCTGTCTGTCCATCTGTCTTTCTCTCTGTCTGTTTGTCTCTCTCTGTCTGTCTATCTTGTCTGTCTCTGTCTCTGTCTATCTTGTCTCTCTCTGTGTCTGTCTGTCTCTTAGGCAGTGTTTGTGTCTCAGTGCTCTCAGCTGCAGATTCTTCAGTTCAAACATCCAGGAGACATGGACCCTGTTGCTCCATGTCCCCTTAATCCAACCCTAACCTGAAGCAGGCTCTTCGAGCTGGATTCCCATGATTCAGCATGTTTCATGGCTTGGGTTTACTTCCACAGTGACAGACCTGATGATGTGACGGTGTTTAAACGCTCTGAAACACCTTGAGGTCAGGTAGACTCATTCAGACTGATATGTCCACAGTGTTGTCAGAGAGCTGGAGGGGACAGGTTTGAGTCTGAGGTTTTGCTCTCAAATGGTACAAATGTTTGTACTCTGAAGGTCAGAGCAGTCAGCATATCCATGGATACAGACTCACATGTAATACTTATTTTCAGTGTTTGTGTTATTTGGTGAAAATCAGCCTGCTGTGGAGGTTCCTGATGATTTGACTTCGTTCATGGTGCGTCGCACACAACAAACCTGATTGTCTGAAAGTGGATTATTTGAGCTTGGTAGGATCTGTTAGGCACTACCCAGGCATCTACATTGCCTGCTCATTCACAGTCAACCTCAGAAAGACAGACACGATGTGTGCCTCCATTCAGACATAATTGGAGATACTCTACTCTTTTTGTTGTCCTGTTCAGATATTTACACCCTCCATGTGACAATTTTAAGGAGAATTTGGGTTCAGCATTCTGAAGAAACACTCAGTGACCAAGAATTCAAGATTTTAGATCAACTGTTTAACAGCAGACTGAATGCCAGCATGAAAAGTTAAAGGATCAGATCACCAAGATACAAACCGAGGTGAGGTTTGTGAACTGAGGAGGAGCACCCTGCAGAGACACAAAGATTTACATCCACAGAAACAGAAACTGGTCCTCAACTCAGAAAAGAACACCAACACATAGTATAGATAAATAGAGAAGAGTCAGAGACACACAAAGCCAGAAAGGAGCAGCAGAGGAAAAGCCTCCAGGCCTCTGGGTGGCACTCAACTGAGCTGTGAGGAACTGAATAATGAGTGAATAATAAAGCTGGGTTTAGACCGTCACATGAGGAAGAGGTACTGAAGGTTTTATAGACAGGTTCAGCTCCTAAGGGTTAGCTCCACTGAGGAGCAGATGCTATGTGATGACCTCTGACCTCTCTCCATCCGCTGAGTTTCTGGTATCCTAAGGTCTGCAGCATCAGAGTTTACTGTAGGTCCCCCCTGCTGGTCTGGAGAGTTCTTGGTTGTGCCTGGTTGTCTTCTGCTCTGGGGGATGTTGTTTGTTTTCAGCTGTTTCTATCTGCTGCTGCTCTTCATTGCTGTCTCTGTTTTTGATTTCAGAGATGTTATTTTTAATCTGCTTTATTTCGGTTTGTCCTCCGTTAGTCCTTGTCGCACACTGATATTTAGAAGCTGTGTGTTCAGCGCCCTCACTCCCCCAGGCAGATTGGGGCAGGTTAAAAAGCACCAATAGTTGGAGAATTCCTTGTCCATCTCTTTGTCAGCAGCAGCGCCTCCACACCTGCCAGCAGCTCCTCCATGTACCAGTCTTAGCGTCTCCTGCAGGAGCCAGATGTGAGCCTGACAACTTCTGTGCTGGAGGTTGGCTTCAGCTCCTTCCATCGACATCCCTCCCTCTCTGCCGTGGAGGCAGAGCAGCTGTACAGGCAGGTGTTGGCCAACATGTAGGATGCTACTTCTTTGACTGGACGCGTCAAGCCCTCCCTCACTCAGCTGCTGGAGAACATCTGGTCCTGGCTGCTTGATGCTCCACGCATACTGGAGGAGCCTGTGGTAGACTGCCGCGGCATGTTGGACGTCTGCGGAATGACAAAGATGCATCTGTGAGATCGGAAAAAAACAATGAGCCCATTAGTTCTCCGACAGCACCTCCACTGACTCCATGTGTCAAAGTTTCATCTGCAGCTGCCGAGACAAGGCAAGATGAGGCTCCACCGCTGGAAGCTGCAACACCTGATCTGATCAACGTAACCTGATCTGTTCAAGGTCACCTGATCCTTTCAACATCACCTGATCCATTCAAAATCACCTGATCTGTTCAATGTCACCTCATCTGATCCACATATGATCTGTTCAATGTCACCTGATCTGATCCACATCATCTGATCTGTTCAATGTCACCTGATCTGATCCACATATGATCTGTTCAAGGTCCCCTGATCTGATCCACATCACCTGATCTGTTCAATGTCACCTCATCTGATCCACATATGATCTGTTCAATGTCACCTGATCTGATCCACATCATCTGATCTGTTCAATGTCACCTGATCTGATCAAGGTGCCCTGATCTGATCCAAATCACCTGATCTGATCCACATCATCTGATCTGTTCAAGGTGCCCTGATCTGATCCAAATCACCTGATCTGATCCACATCATCTGATCTGTTCAAGGTGCCCTGATCTGATCAGCGTCACCTGATCTGATCAGCGTCACCTGATCTGATCCACATCATCTGATCTCTTCAAGGTCACCTGATTTGTTCAACATGACCCAAACTGTTCTCCTTTGGGTTATTCTAGATTATTGTTGAAATAATTGTGTTGTTACTGTAGATCAGTATGGTCAGTCTGAAAGGTAAGAGGTATCCTTAAGTTTTCTCAGGTATTGTAATGTGTTCTTAGGTGTTCTCATGTTATCTCATGTGTTCTTAGGTGTTCTCATGTTATCTCATGTGTTTTTAAGTTTAACTCAGGTGTTCTCATGTGTGTTTGTTTTACTCAGGTGTTCTCGTGTGTTTTTAAGTTTAACTCAGGTGTTCTCATGTGTGTTTGTTTTACTCAGGTGTTCTCATGTGTTTTTAAGTTTAACTCAGGTGTTCTCATGTGTTTTTGTTCTACTCAGGTGTTCTCATAAGTTTTTATGTTTCACTCAGGTGTTCTCGTGTGTTTTTTTCCCTCAGGTGTTCTCATGTGTTTTTATGTTTTACTCAGGTGTTCTCATGTGTTTTTATGTTTTACTCAGGTGTTCTCATGTGTTTTTATGTTTTACTCAGGTGTTTTCATGTGTTTTTGTTTTACTCAGGTGTTCTCATGTGTTGTTATGTTTTACTCAGGTGTTCTCATGTGTTTTTATGTTTTACTCAGGTGTTCTCATGTGTTTTTGTTTTACTCAGGTGTTCTCCTGTGTTTTTATGTTTTACTCAGGTGTTCTCATGAGTTTTTATGTTTTACTCAGGTGTTCTCATGTGTTTTTATGTTTTACTCAGGTGTTCTCATGTGTTTTTATGTTTTACTCAGGTGTTCTCAGGTGTTCTCATGTGTTTTTATGTTTTACTCAGGTGTTCTCATGTGTTTTTATGTTTTACTCAGGTCTTCTCATGTGTTTTTATGTTTTACTCAGGTGTTCTCATGTTTTTTTGTTTTTCACTCAGGTGTTCTCAGGTGTTCTCATGTGTTTTTGTTTTTCACTCAGGTGTTCTCATGTGTTTTTATGTTTTACTCAGGTGTTCTCATGTGTTTTTATGTTTTACTCAGGTGTTCTCAGGTGTTCTCATGTGTTTTTATGTTTTACTCAGGTGTTCTCATGTGTTTTTATGTTTTACTCAGGTGTTCTCATGTTTTTTTGTTTTTCACTCAGGTGTTCTCAGGTGTTCTCATGTGTTTTTATGTTTTACTCAGGTGTTCTCATGTGTTTTTATGTTTTACTCAGGTGTTCTCATGTGTTTTTATGTTTTACTCAGGTGTTCTCATGTGTTTTTATGTTTTACTCAGGTGTTCTCGTGTGTTTTTATGTTTTACTCAGGTGTTCTCGTGTGTTTTTATGTTTTACTCAGGTGTTCTCATGTGTTTTTATGTTTTACTCAGGTGTTCTCATGTGTTTTTGTTTTTCACTCAGGTGTTCTCATACGTTTTTGTTTTTCACTCAGGTGTTCTCATGTGTTTTTGTTTTTCACTCAGGTGTTCTCATGTGTTTTTATGTTTTACTCAGGTGTTCTCAGGTGTTCTCATGTGTTTTTATGTTTTACTCAGGTGTTCTCAGGTGTTCTCATGTGTTTTTATGTTTTACTCAGGTGTTCTCATGTGTTTTTATGTTTTACTCAGGTGTTCTCATGCGTTTTTATGTTTTACTCAGGTGTTCTCATGTGTTTTTATGTTTTGCTCATGTGTTCTCATGTGTTTTTATGTTTTACTCAGGTGTTCTCAGGTGTTCCCATGTGTTTTTATGTTTTATTCAGGTGTTCTTGTGTGTTTTTATGTTTTACTCAGGTGTTCTCATGTGTTTTTATGTTTTACTCAGGTGTTCTCATGTGTTTTTATGTTTTACTCAGGTGTTCTCATGTTTTTTTGTTTTTCACTCAGGTGTTCTCATGTGTTCTCATGTGTTTTTATGTTTTACTCAGGTGTTCTCATGCGTTTTTATGTTTTACTCAGGTCTTCTCATGTGTTTTTATGTTTTACACTCAGGTGTTCTCATGTGTTTTTATGTTTTACTCAGGTGTTCTTGTGTGTTTTTATGTTTTACTCAGGTGTTCTCATGTGTTTTTATGTTTAACTTAGGTGTTCTCATGCGTTTTTATGTTTTACTCAGGTGTTCTCATGTGTTTTTATGTTTTACTCAGGTGTTCTCATGTTTTTTTGTTTTTCACTCAGGTGTTCTCATGTGTTTTTATGTTTTACTCAGGTGTTCTCAGGTGTTCTCATGTGTTTTTATGTTTTACTCAGGTGTTCTCATGTGTTTTTATGTTTTACTCAGGTGTTCTCATGTGTTTTTATGTTTTACTCAGGTGTTCTCATGTGTTTTTATGTTTTTCACTCAGGTGTTCTCATGTGTTTTTATGTTTTACTCAGGTCTTCTCATGTGTTTTTATGTTTTACTCAGGTGTTCTCATGTGTTTTTATGTTTCACTCAGGTGTTCTCATGAGTTTTTGTTTTTCACTCAGGTGTTCTCATGTGTTTTTATGTTTTATTCAGGTGTTCTTGTGTGTTTTTATGTTTTACTCAGGTGTTCTCATGTGTTTTTATGTTTTACTCAGGTGTTCTCATGTGTTTTTATGTTTTACTCAGGTGTTCTCGTGTGTTTTTATGTTTTACTCAGGTGTTCTCGTGTGTTTTTATGTTTTACTCAGGTGTTCTCGTGTGTTTTTATGTTTTACTCAGGTGTTCTCATGTGTTTTTATGTTTTACTCAGGTGTTCTCATGCGTTTTTATGTTTTACTCAGGTGTTCTTGTGTGTTTTTATGTTTTACTCAGGTGTTCTCATGTGTTTTTATGTTTTGCTCAGGTGTTCTCATGTGTTTTTATGTTTTACTCAGGTGTTCTCATGAGTTTTTGTTTTTCACTCAGGTGTTCTCATGTGTTTTTGTTTTTCACTCAGGTGTTCTCATGTGTTTTTATGTTTTTCACTCAGGTATTCTCATGTGTTTTTATTTTTTACTCAGGTGTTCTCATGAGTTTTTGTTTTTCACTCAGGTGTTCTCATGTGTTTTTATGTTTTACTCAGGTGTTCTCATGTGTTTTTATGTTTTACTCAGGTGTTCTCATGTGTTTTTGTTTTTCACTCAGGTGTTCTCATGAGTTTTTGTTTTTCACTCAGGTGTTCTCATGTGTTTTTATGTTTTACTCAGGTGTTCTCATGTGTTTTTATGTTTTACTCAGGTGTTCTCATGCGTTTTTATGTTTTACTCAGGTGTTCTCATGTGTTTTTATGTTTTGCTCATGTGTTCTCATGTGTTTTTATGTTTTACTCAGGTGTTCTCAGGTGTTCCCATGTGTTTTTATGTTTTATTCAGGTGTTCTTGTGTGTTTTTATGTTTTACTCAGGTGTTCTCATGTGTTTTTATGTTTTACTCAGGTGTTCTCATGTGTTTTTATGTTTTACTCAGGTGTTCTCATGTTTTTTTGTTTTTCACTCAGGTGTTCTCAGGTGTTCTCATGTGTTTTTATGTTTTACTCAGGTGTTCTCATGCGTTTTTATGTTTTACTCAGGTCTTCTCATGTGTTTTTATGTTTTACACTCAGGTGTTCTTATGTGTTTTTATGTTTTACTCAGGTGTTCTTGTGTGTTTTTATGTTTTACTCAGGTGTTCTCATGTGTTTTTTTGTTTAACTTAGGTGTTCTCATGCGTTTTTATGTTTTACTCAGGTGGTCTCATGTGTTTTTATGTTTTGCTCATGTGTTCTCGTGTGTTTTTATGTTTTACTCAGGTGTTCTCAGGTGTTCTCATGTGTTTTTATGTTTTACTCAGGTGTTCTCATGTGTTTTTATGTTTTACTCAGGTGTTCTCATGTGTTTTTATGTTTTACTCAGGTGTTCTCATGTGTTTTTATGTTTTTCACTCAGGTGTTCTCATGTGTTTTTATGTTTTACTCAGGTGTTCTCATGTTTTTTTGTTTTTCACTCAGGTGTTCTCATGTGTTCTCATGTGTTTTTATGTTTTACTCAGGTGTTCTCATGAGTTTTTGTTTTTCACTCAGGTGTTCTCATGTGTTTTTATGTTTTACTCAGGTGTTCTCATGTGTTTTTATGTTTTACTCAGGTGTTCTCATGCGTTTTTATGTTTTACTCAGGTGTTCTCATGTGTTTTTATGTTTTGCTCATGTGTTCTCATGTGTTTTTATGTTTTACTCAGGTGTTCTCAGGTGTTCCCATGTGTTTTTATGTTTTATTCAGGTGTTCTTGTGTGTTTTTATGTTTTACTCAGGTGTTCTCATGTGTTTTTATGTTTTACTCAGGTGTTCTCATGTGTTTTTATGTTTTACTCAGGTGTTCTCATGTTTTTTTGTTTTTCACTCAGGTGTTCTCATGTGTTCTCATGTGTTTTTATGTTTTACTCAGGTGTTCTCATGCGTTTTTATGTTTTACTCAGGTCTTCTCATGTGTTTTTATGTTTTACACTCAGGTGTTCTCATGTGTTTTTATGTTTTACTCAGGTGTTCTTGTGTGTTTTTATGTTTTACTCAGGTGTTCTCATGTGTTTTTATGTTTAACTTAGGTGTTCTCATGCGTTTTTATGTTTTACTCAGGTGTTCTCATGTGTTTTTATGTTTTACACTCAGGTGGTCTCATGTGTTTTTATGTTTTGCTCATGTGTTCTCGTGTGTTTTTATGTTTTACTCAGGTGTTCTCAGGTGTTCTCATGTGTTTTTATGTTTTACTCAGGTGTTCTCATGTGTTTTTATGTTTTACTCAGGTGTTCTCATGTGTTTTTATGTTTTACTCAGGTGTTCTCATGTGTTTTTATGTTTTTCACTCAGGTGTTCTCATGTGTTTTTATGTTTTACTCAGGTCTTCTCATGTGTTTTTATGTTTTACTCAGGTGTTCTCATGTGTTTTTATGTTTCACTCAGGTGTTCTCATGAGTTTTTGTTTTTCACTCAGGTGTTCTCATGTGTTTTTATGTTTTATTCAGGTGTCCTTGTGTGTTTTTATGTTTTACTCAGGTGTTCTCATGTGTTTTTATGTTTTACTCAGGTGTTCTCATGTGTTTTTATGTTTTACTCAGGTGTTCTCGTGTGTTTTTATGTTTTACTCAGGTGTTCTCGTGTGTTTTTATGTTTTACTCAGGTGTTCTCGTGTGTTTTTATGTTTTACTCAGGTGTTCTCATGTGTTTTTATGTTTTACTCAGGTGTTCTCATGCGTTTTTATGTTTTACTCAGGTGTTCTCATGTGTTTTTATGTTTTGCTCAGGTGTTCTCATGTGTTTTTATGTTTTACTCAGGTGTTCTCATGAGTTTTTGTTTTTCACTCAGGTGTTCTCATGTGTTTTTGTTTTTCACTCAGGTGTTCTCATGTGTTTTTATGTTTTTCACTCAGGTATTCTCATGTGTTTTTATTTTTTACTCAGGTGTTCTCATGAGTTTTTGTTTTTCACTCAGGTGTTCTCATGTGTTTTTATGTTTTACTCAGGTGTTCTCATGTGTTTTTTTGTTTTACTCAGGTGTTCTCATGTGTTTTTGTTTTTCACTCAGGTGTTCTCATGAGTTTTTGTTTTTCACTCAGGTGTTCTCATGTGTTTTTATGTTTTACTCAGGTGTTCTCATGTGTTTTTATGTTTTACTCAGGTGTTCTCATGCGTTTTTATGTTTTACTCAGGTGTTCTCATGTGTTTTTATGTTTTGCTCATGTGTTCTCATGTGTTTTTATGTTTTACTCAGGTGTTCTCAGGTGTTCCCATGTGTTTTTATGTTTTATTCAGGTGTTCTTGTGTGTTTTTATGTTTTACTCAGGTGTTCTCATGTGTTTTTATGTTTTACTCAGGTGTTCTCATGTGTTTTTATGTTTTACTCAGGTGTTCTCATGTTTTTTTGTTTTTCACTCAGGTGTTCTCAGGTGTTCTCATGTGTTTTTATGTTTTACTCAGGTGTTCTCATGCGTTTTTATGTTTTACTCAGGTCTTCTCATGTGTTTTTTATGTTTTACACTCAGGTGTTCTTATGTGTTTTTATGTTTTACTCAGGTGTTCTTGTGTGTTTTTATGTTTTACTCAGGTGTTCTCATGTGTTTTTTTGTTTAACTTAGGTGTTCTCATGCGTTTTTATGTTTTACTCAGGTGGTCTCATGTGTTTTTATGTTTTGCTCATGTGTTCTCGTGTGTTTTTATGTTTTACTCAGGTGTTCTCAGGTGTTCTCATGTGTTTTTATGTTTTACTCAGGTGTTCTCATGTGTTTTTATGTTTTACTCAGGTGTTCTCATGTGTTTTTATGTTTTACTCAGGTGTTCTCATGTGTTTTTATGTTTTTCACTCAGGTGTTCTCATGTGTTTTTATGTTTTACTCAGGTGTTCTCATGTGTTTTTATGTTTTACTCAGGTGTTCTCATGTGTTTTTTTGTTTTACTCAGGTGTTCTCATGTGTTTTTGTTTTTCACTCAGGTGTTCTCATGTGTTTTTATGTTTTATTCAGGTGTTCTTGTGTGTTTTTATGTTTTACTCAGGTGTTCTCATGTGTTTTTATGTTTTACTCAGGTGTTCTCATGTGTTTTTATGTTTTACTCAGGTGTTCTCGTGTGTTTTTATGTTTTACTCAGGTGTTCTCGTGTGTTTTTATGTTTTACTCAGGTGTTCTCGTGTGTTTTTATGTTTTACTCAGGTGTCCGCGCGTGTTTTAATGTTTTACTCAGGTCTTCTCATGTGTTTTTGTTTTTCACTCAGGTGTTCTCATGTGTTTTTACGTTTTACTCAGGTGTTCTCATGTGTTTTTATGTTTTACTCAGGTGTTCTCATGAGTTTTTGTTTTTCAATCAGGTGTTCTCATGTGTTTTTGTTTTTCACACAGGTGTTCTCATGTGTTTTTATGTTTTTCACTCAGGTATTCTCATGTGTTTTTATGTTTTACTCAGGTGTTCTCGTGTGTTTTTATGTTTTACTCAGGTGTTCTCGTGTGTTTTTATGTTTTACTTAGGTGTCCTTGTGTGTTTTTATGTTTTACTCAGGTGTTCTCATGTGTTTTTATGTTTTACTCAGGTGTTCTCATGCGTTTTTATGTTTTACTCAGGTGTTCTCATGTGTTTTTATGTTTTGCTCAGGTGTTCTCATGTGTTTTTATGTTTTACTCAGGTGTTCTCATGAGTTTTTGTTTTTCACTCAGGTGTTCTCATGTGTTTTTGTTTTTCACTCAGGTGTTCTCATGTGTTTTTATGTTTTTCACTCAGGTATTCTCATGTGTTTTTATTTTTTACTCAGGTGTTCTCATGAGTTTTTGTTTTTCACTCAGGTGTTCTCATGTGTTTTTATGTTTTACTCAGGTGTTCTCATGTGTTTTTATGTTTTACTCAGGTGTTCTCATGTGTTTTTGTTTTTCACTCAGGTGTTCTCATGAGTTTTTGTTTTTCACTCAGGTGTTCTCATGTGTTTTTATGTTTTACTCAGGTGTTCTCATGTGTTTTTATGTTTTACTCAGGTGTTCTCATGCGTTTTTATGTTTTACTCAGGTGTTCTCATGTGTTTTTATGTTTTGCTCATGTGTTCTCATGTGTTTTTATGTTTTACTCAGGTGTTCTCAGGTGTTCCCATGTGTTTTTATGTTTTATTCAGGTGTTCTTGTGTGTTTTTATGTTTTACTCAGGTGTTCTCATGTGTTTTTATGTTTTACTCAGGTGTTCTCATGTGTTTTTATGTTTTACTCAGGTGTTCTCATGTTTTTTTGTTTTTCACTCAGGTGTTCTCAGGTGTTCTCATGTGTTTTTATGTTTTACTCAGGTGTTCTCATGCGTTTTTATGTTTTACTCAGGTCTTCTCATGTGTTTTTATGTTTTACACTCAGGTGTTCTTATGTGTTTTTATGTTTTACTCAGGTGTTCTTGTGTGTTTTTATGTTTTACTCAGGTGTTCTCATGTGTTTTTTTGTTTAACTTAGGTGTTCTCATGCGTTTTTATGTTTTACTCAGGTGGTCTCATGTGTTTTTATGTTTTGCTCATGTGTTCTCGTGTGTTTTTATGTTTTACTCAGGTGTTCTCAGGTGTTCTCATGTGTTTTTATGTTTTACTCAGGTGTTCTCATGTGTTTTTATGTTTTACTCAGGTGTTCTCATGTGTTTTTATGTTTTACTCAGGTGTTCTCATGTGTTTTTATGTTTTTCACTCAGGTGTTCTCATGTGTTTTTATGTTTTACTCAGGTGTTCTCATGTGTTTTTATGTTTTACTCAGGTGTTCTCATGTGTTTTTGTTTTTCACTCAGGTGTTCTAATGAGTTTTTGTTTTTCACTCAGGTGTTCTCATGTGTTTTTATGTTTTATTCAGGTGTTCTTGTGTGTTTTTATGTTTTACTCAGGTGTTCTCATGTGTTTTTATGTTTTACTCAGGTGTTCTCATGTGTTTTTATGTTTTACTCAGGTGTTCTCGTGTGTTTTTATGTTTTACTCAGGTGTTCTCGTGTGTTTTTATGTTTTACTCAGGTGTTCTCAAGTGTTTTTTTTTTTCACTCAGGTGTTCTCATGCGTTTTTGTTTTTCACTCAGGTGTTCTCATGTGTTTTTGTTTTTCACTCAGGTGTTCTCATGTGTTTTTATGTTTTACTCAGGTGTTCTCAGGTGTTCTCATGTGTTTTTATGTTTTACTCAGGTGTTCTCAGGTGTTCTCATGTGTTTTTATGTTTGACTCAGGTGTTCTCATGTTTTTTTATGTTTTACTCAGGTGTTCTCATGCGTTTTTATGTTTTACTCAGGTGTTCTCGTGTGTTTTTATGTTTTGCTCATGTGTTCTCATGTGTTTTTATGTTTTACTCAGGTGTTCTCAGGTGTTCTCATGTGTTTTCATGTTTTACTCAAGTCTTCTCATGTGTTTTTATGTTTTACTCAGGTGTTCTCATGTGTTTTTATGTTTTACTCAGGTGTTCTCATGTGTTTTTGTTTTTCACTCAGGTGTTCTCATGTGTTTTTGTTTTTCACTCAGGTTTTCTCATGTGTTTTTATGTTTTACTCAGGTGTTCTCATGCGTTTTTATGTTTTGCTCATGTGTTCTCATGTGTTTTTATGTTTTACTCAGGTGTTCTCAGGTGTTCTCATGTGTTTTTATGTTTTATTCAGGTGTTCTCATGTGTTTTTATGTTTTACTCAGGTTTTCTCATGCGTTTTTATGTTTTACTCAGGTCTTCTCATGTGTTTTTATGTTTTACTCAGGTGTTCTCATGTGTTTTTGTTTTTCACTCAGGTGTTCTCATGAGTTTTTGTTTTTCACTCAGGTGTTCTCATGTGTTTTTATGTTTTACTCAGGTGTTTTCATGTGTTTTTATGTTTTACTCAGGTGTTCTCATGCGTTTTTATGTTTTACTCAGGTGTTCTCATGTGTTTTTATTTTTTACTCAGGTGTTCTCATGTGTTTTTATGTTTTACTCAGGTGTTCTCAGGTGTTCTCATGTGTTTTTGTTTTACTCGGGTGTTCTCAGGTGTTCTCATGTGTTTTTATGTTTTACTCAAGTCTTCTCATGTGTTTTTATGTTTTACTCAGGTGTTCTCATGTGTTTTTATGTTTTACTCAGGTGTTCTCATGCGTTTTTATGTTTTACTCAGGTGTTCTCGTGTGTTTTTATGTTTTACTCAGGTGTTCTCATGTGTTTTTATGTTTTACTCAGGTGTTCTCATGTGTTTTTATGTTCTACTCAGGTGTTCTTATGTGTTTTTGTTTTTCACTCAGGTGTTCTCATGTGTTTTTGTTTTTCACTCAGGTGTTCTCATGTGTTTTTATGTTTTACTCAGGTGTTCTCAGGTGTTCTCATGTGTTTTTATGTTTTACTCAGGTGTTCTTAGGTGTTCTCATGTGTTTTCATGTTTTACTCAAGTCTTCTCATGTGTTTTTATGTTTTACTCAGGTGTTCTCATGTGTTTTTATGTTTTACTCAGGTGTTCTCATGCGTTTTTATGTTTTGCTCATGTGTTCTCGTGTGTTTTTATGTTTTACTCTGGTGTTCTCAGGTGTTCTCATGTGTTGTTATGTTTTACTCAGGTGTTCTCAGGTGTTCTCATGTGTTTTTATGTTTTACTCAGGTGTTCTCATGCGTTTTTATGTTTTACTCAGGTGTTCTTGTGTGTTTTTATGTTTTACTCAGGTCTTCTCATGTGTTTTTATGTTTTACTCAGGTGTTCTTGTGTGTTTTTATGTTTAACTCAGGTGTTCTCATGTGTTTTTATGTTTTACTCAGGTGTTCTCAGGTGTTCTCATGTGTTTTTATGTTTTACTCAGGTCTTCTCATGTGTTTTTATGTTTTACTCAGGTGTTCTCGTGTGTTTTTATGTTTTACTCTGGTGTTCTCAGGTGTTCTCATGTGTTTTTATGTTTTACTCAGGTGTTCTCATGTGTTTTTATGTTTTTCTCAGGTGTTCTCATGTGTTTTTGTTTTTCACTCAGGTGCTCTCATGTGTTTTTGTTTTTCACTCAGGTGTTCTCATGTGTTTTTATGTTTTGCTCACGTGTTCTCATGTGTTTTTATGTTCTACTCAGGTGTCCTCAGGTGTTCCCATGTGTTTTTATGTTTTATTCAGGTGTTCTCATGTGTTTTTGTTTTTCACTCAGGTGTTCTCATGAGTTTTTGTTTTTCACTCAGGTGTTCTCATGTGTTTTTATGTTTTACTCAGGTGTTCTCATGCGTTTTTATGTTTTACTCAGGTGTTCTCAGGTGTTCTCATGTGTTTTTATGTTTTACTCAGGTGTTCTCATGTGTTTTTATGTTTTACTCAGGTCTTCTCATGTGTTTTTATGTTTTACTCAGGTGTTCTCATGTGTTTTTATGTTTTACTCAGGTGTTCTCGTGTGTTTTTATGTTTTACTCAGGTGTTCTCGTGTGTTTTTATGTTTTATTCAGGTGTTCTCGTGTGTTTTTATGTTTTACTCAGGTGTTCTCATGTGTTTTTATGTTTTTCACTCAGGTGTTCTCATGTGTTTTTATGTTTTACTCAGGTCTTCTCATGTGTTTTTATGTTTTACTCAGGTGTTCTCATGTGTTTTTGTTTTTCACTCAGGTGTTCTCATGAGTTTTTGTTTTTCACTCAGGTGTTCTCAGGTGTTCTCATGTGTTTTTATGTTTTACTCAGGTGTTCTCATGCGTTTTTATGTTTTACTCAGGTGTTCTCAGGTGTTCTCATGTGTTTTTATGTTTTACTCAGGTGTTCTCGTGTGTTTTTATGTTTTACTCAGGTGTTCTCGTGTGTTTTTATGTTTTACTCAGGTGTTCTCGTGTGTTTTTATGTTTTACTCAGGTGTTCTCATGTGTTT
The DNA here is from genome assembly GCA_030710495.1 of Labroides dimidiatus. Taxonomy (NCBI): domain Eukaryota; kingdom Metazoa; phylum Chordata; class Actinopteri; order Labriformes; family Labridae; genus Labroides; species Labroides dimidiatus. The sequence continues at coordinate 29,150,672 of CM061156.1, forward strand.
TTATGTTTTACTCAGGTGTTCTCATGTGTTTTTATGTTTTACTCAGGTCTTCTCATGTGTTTTTATGTTTTATTCAGGTGTTCTCGTGTGTTTTTATGTTTTACTCAGGTGTTCTCAGGTGTTCTCATGTGTTTTTATGTTTTACTCTGGTGTTCTCATGTGTTTTTATGTTTTACTCAGGTGTTCTCATGTTTTTTTATGTTTTACTCAGGTCTTCTCATGTGTTTTCATGTTTTACTCAGGTGTTCTCATGTGTTTTTGTTTTTCACTCAGGTGTTCTCATGTGTTTTTATGTTTTACTCAGGTGTTCTCATGTGTTTTTATGTTTTACTCAGGTCTTCTCATGTGTTTTTATGTTTTACTCAGGTGTTCTCATGTGTTTTTATGTTTTACTCAGGTGTTCTCATGTGTTTTTGTTTTTCACTCAGGTGCTCTCATGTGTTTTTGTTTTTCACTCAGGTGTTCTCATGTGTTTTTATGTTTTGCTCATGTGTTCTCATGTGTTTTTATGTTCTACTCAGGTGTCCTCAGGTGTTCCCATGTGTTTTTATGTTTTATTCAGGTGTTCTCATGTGTTTTTGTTTTTCACTCAGGTGTTCTCATGAGTTTTTGTTTTTCACTCAGGTGTTCTCATGTGTTTTTATGTTTTACTCAGGTGTTCTCATGCGTTTTTATGTTTTACTCAGGTGTTCTCAGGTGTTCTCATGTGTTTTTATGTTTTACTCAGGTGTTCTCATGTGTTTTTATGTTTTACTCAGGTCTTCTCATGTGTTTTTATGTTTTATTCAGGTGTTCTCGTGTGTTTTTATGTTTTACTCAGGTGTTCTCAGGTGTTCTCATGTGTTTTTATGTTTTACTCTGGTGTTCTCATGTGTTTTTATGTTTTACTCAGGTGTTCTCATGTGTTTTTATGTTTTACTCAGGTGTTCTCAGGTGTTCTCATGTTTTACTCAGGTGTTCTCATGTGTTTTTATGTTCTACTCAGGTGTTCTCATGTGTTTTTATGTTTTACTCAGGTGTTCTCATGTGTTTTTATGTTTTTCTCAGGTGTTCTCATGTGTTTTTGTTTTTCACTCAGGTGCTCTCATGTGTTTTTGTTTTTCACTCAGGTGTTCTCATGTGTTTTTATGTTTTGCTCATGTGTTCTCATGTGTTTTTATGTTCTACTCAGGTGTCCTCAGGTGTTCCCATGTGTTTTTATGTTTTATTCAGGTGTTCTCATGTGTTTTTGTTTTTCACTCAGGTGTTCTCATGAGTTTTTGTTTTTCACTCAGGTGTTCTCATGTGTTTTTATGTTTTACTCAGGTGTTCTCATGCGTTTTTATGTTTTACTCAGGTGTTCTCAGGTGTTCTCATGTGTTTTTATGTTTTACTCAGGTGTTCTCATGTGTTTTTATGTTTAACTCAGGTGTTCTCATGTGTTTTTATGTTTTACTCAGGTCTTCTCATGTGTTTTTATGTTTTATTCAGGGGTTCTCGTGTGTTTTTATGTTTTACTCAGGTGTTCTCAGGTGTTCTCATGTGTTTTTATGTTTTACTCTGGTGTTCTCATGTGTTTTTATGTTTTACTCAGGTGTTCTCATGTGTTTTTATGTTTTACTCAGGTCTTCTCATGTGTTTTCATGTTTTACTCAGGTGTTCTCATGTGTTTTTGTTTTTCACTCAGGTGTTCTCATGTGTTTTTATGTTTTACTCAGGTGTTCTCATGTGTTTTTATGTTTTACTCAGGTGTTCTCATGTGTTTTTATGTTTTACTCAGGTGTTCTCATGTGTTTTTATGTTTTACTCAGGTGTTCTCATGTGTTTTTGTTTTTCACTCAGGTGCTCTCATGTGTTTTTGTTTTTCACTCAGGTGTTCTCATGTGTTTTTATGTTTTGCTCATGTGTTCTCATGTGTTTTTATGTTCTACTCAGGTGTCCTCAGGTGTTCCCATGTGTTTTTATGTTTTATTCAGGTGTTCTCATGTGTTTTTGTTTTTCACTCAGGTGTTCTCATGAGTTTTTGTTTTTCACTCAGGTGTTCTCGTGTGTTTTTATGTTTTACTCAGGTGTTCTCATGTGTTTTTATGTTTTTCACTCAGGTGTTCTCATGTGTTTTTATGTTTTACTCAGGTCTTCTCATGTGTTTTTATGTTTTACTCAGGTGTTCTCATGTGTTTTTGTTTTTCACTCAGGTGTTCTCATGAGTTTTTGTTTTTCACTCAGGTGTTCTCAGGTGTTCTCATGTGTTTTTATGTTTTACTCAGGTGTTCTCATGCGTTTTTATGTTTTACTCAGGTGTTCTCAGGTGTTCTCATGTGTTTTTATGTTTTACTCAGGTGTTCTCGTGTGTTTTTATGTTTTACTCAGGTGTTCTCGTGTGTTTTTATGTTTTACTCAGGTGTTCTCGTGTGTTTTTATGTTTTACTCAGGTGTTCTCATGTGTTTTTATGTTTTACTCAGGTGTTCTCATGTGTTTTTATGTTTTACTCAGGTCTTCTCATGTGTTTTTATGTTTTTTTTCAGGTGTTCTCGTGTGTTTTTATGTTTTACTCAGGTGTTCTCAGGTGTTCTCATGTGTTTTTATGTTTTACTCTGGTGTTCTCATGTGTTTTTATGATTTACTCAGGTGTTCTCATGTGTTTTTATGTTTTACTCAGGTCTTCTCATGTGTTTTCATGTTTTACTCAGGTGTTCTCATGTGTTTTTATGTTCTACTCAGGTGTTCTCATGTGTTTTTGTTTTTCACTCAGGTGTTCTCATGTGTTTTTATGTTTTACTCAGGTGTTCTCATGTGTTTTTATGTTTTACTCAGGTCTTCTCATGTGTTTTTATGTTTTACTCAGGTGTTCTCATGTGTTTTTGTTTTTCACTCAGGTGCTCTCATGTGTTTTTGTTTTTCACTCAGGTGTTCTCATGTGTTTTTATGTTTTGCTCATGTGTTCTCATGTGTTTTTATGTTTTACTCAGGTGTTCTTGTGTGTTTTTATGTTTTACTCAGGTGTTCTCATGTGTTTTTATGTTTTACTCAGGTGTCCTCAGGTGTTCCCATGTGTTTTTATGTTTTATTCAGGTGTTCTTGTGTGTTTTTATGTTTTACTCAGGTGTTCTCATGTGTTTTTATGTTTTACTCAGGTGTTCTCATGTGTTTTTATGTTTTACTCAGGTGTTCCCATGTGTTTTTATTTTTTATTCAGGTGTTCTTGTGTGTTTTTATGTTTTACTCAGGTGTTCTCATGTGTTTTTATGTTTTACTCAGGTGTTTTCATGTGTTTTTATGTTTTACTCAGGTGTTCCCATGTGTTTTTATGTTTTATTCAGGTGTTCTTGTGTGTTTTTATGTTTTACTCAGGTGTTCTCATGTGTTTTTATGTTTTACTCAGGTGTTCTCATGTGTTTTTATGTTTTTCACTCAGGTGTTCTCATGTGTTTTTATGTTTTACTCAGGTCTTCTCATGTGTTTTTATGTTTTACTCAGGTGTTCTCATGTGTTTTTGTTTTTCACTCAGGTGTTCTCATGAGTTTTTGTTTTTCACTCAGGTGTTCTCAGGTGTTCTCATGTGTTTTTATGTTTTACTCAGGTGTTCTCATGTGTTTTTATGTTTTACTCAGGTGTTCTCATGCGTTTTTATGTTTTGCTCATGTGTTCTCGTGTGTTTTTATGTTTTACTCTGGTGTTCTCAGGTGTTCTCATGTGTTGTTATGTTTTACTCAGGTGTTCTCAGGTGTTCTCATGTGTTTTTATGTTTTACTCAGGTGTTCTCATGCGTTTTTATGTTTTACTCAGGTGTTCTTGTGTGTTTTTATGTTTTACTCAGGTCTTCTCATGTGTTTTTATGTTTTACTCAGGTGTTCTTGTGTGTTTTTATGTTTAACTCAGGTGTTCTCATGTGTTTTTATGTTTTACTCAGGTGTTCTCAGGTGTTCTCATGTGTTTTTATGTTTTACTCAGGTCTTCTCATGTGTTTTTATGTTTTACTCAGGTGTTCCCATGTGTTTTTATGTTTTATTCAGGTGTTCTCATGTGTTTTTGTTTTTCACTCAGGTGTTCTCATGAGTTTTTGTTTTTCACTCAGGTGTTCTCATGTGTTTTTATGTTTTACTCAGGTGTTCTCATGCGTTTTTATGTTTTACTCAGGTTTTCTCAGGTGTTCTCATGTGTTTTTATGTTTTACTCAGGTGTTCTCATGTGTTTTTATGTTTTACTCAGGTCTTCTCATGTGTTTTTATGTTTTATTCAGGTGTTCTCGTGTGTTTTTATGTTTTACTCAGGTGTTCTCAGGTGTTCTCATGTGTTTTTATGTTTTACTCTGGTGTTCTCATGTGTTTTTATGTTTTACTCAGGTGTTCTCATGTGTTTTTATGTTTTACTCAGGTCTTCTCATGTGTTTTCATGTTTTACTCAGGTGTTCTCATGTGTTTTTATGTTCTACTCAGGTGTTCTCATGTGTTTTTGTTTTTCACTCAGGTGTTCTCATGTGTTTTTATGTTTTACTCAGGTGTTCTCATGTGTTTTTATGTTTTACTCAGGTCTTCTCATGTGTTTTTATGTTTTACTCAGGTGTTCTAATGTGTTTTTATGTTTTACTCAGGTGTTCTTAGGTGTTCCCATGTGTTTTTATGTTTTATTCAGGTGTTCTTGTGTGTTTTTATGTTTTACTCAGGTGTTCTCATGTGTTTTTATGTTTTACTCAGGTGTTCTCATGTGTTTTTATGTTTTTCACTCAGGTGTTCTCATGTGTTTTTATGTTTTACTCAGGTCTTCTCATGTGTTTTTATGTTTTACTCAGGTGTTCTCATGTGTTTTTGTTTTTCACTCAGGTGTTCTCATGAGTTTTTGTTTTTCACTCAGGTGTTCTCAGGTGTTCTCATGTGTTTTTATGTTTTACTCAGGTGTTCTCATGCGTTTTTATGTTTTACTCAGGTGTTCTCAGGTGTTCTCATGTGTTTTTATGTTTTACTCAGGTGTTCTCGTGTGTTTTTATGTTTTACTCAGGTGTTCTCGTGTGTTTTTATGTTTTACTCAGGTGTTCTCGTGTGTTTTTATGTTTTACTCAGGTGTTCTCATGTGTTTTTATGTTTTACTTAGGTGTTCTCATGTGTTTTTATGTTTTACTCAGGTCTTCTCATGTGTTTTTATGTTTTTTTTTCAGGTGTTCTCGTGTGTTTTTATGTTTTACTCAGGTGTTCTCAGGTGTTCTCATGTGTTTTTATGTTTTACTCTGGTGTTCTCATGTGTTTTTATGTTTTACTCAGGTGTTCTCATGTGTTTTTATGTTTTACTCAGGTCTTCTCATGTGTTTTCATGTTTTACTCAGGTGTTCTCATGTGTTTTTGTTTTTCACTCAGGTGTTCTCATGTGTTTTTATGTTTTACTCAGGTGTTCTCATGTGTTTTTATGTTTTACTCAGGTCTTCTCATGTGTTTTCATGTTTTACTCAGGTGTTCTCATGTGTTTTTGTTTTTCACTCAGGTGTTCTCATGTGTTTTTATGTTTTACTCAGGTGTTCTCATGTGTTTTTATGTTTTACTCAGGTCTTCTCATGTGTTTTTATGTTTTACTCAGGTGTTCTCATGTGTTTTTATGTTTTACTCAGGTGTTCTCATGTGTTTTTGTTTTTCACTCAGGTGCTCTCATGTGTTTTTGTTTTTCACTCAGGTGTTCTCATGTGTTTTTATGTTTTGCTCATGTGTTCTCATGTGTTTTTATGTTCTACTCAGGTGTCCTCAGGTGTTCCCATGTGTTTTTATGTTTTATTCAGGTGTTCTCATGTGTTTTTGTTTTTCACTCAGGTGTTCTCATGAGTTTTTGTTTTTCACTCAGGTGTTCTCGTGTGTTTTTATGTTTTACTCAGGTGTTCTCATGTGTTTTTATGTTTTTCGCTCAGGTGTTCTCATGTGTTTTTATGTTTTACTCAGGTCTTCTCATGTGTTTTTATGTTTTACTCAGGTGTTCTCATGTGTTTTTGTTTTTCACTCAGGTGTTCTCATGAGTTTTTGTTTTTCACTCAGGTGTTCTCAGGTGTTCTCATGTGTTTTTATGTTTTACTCAGGTGTTCTCATGCGTTTTTATGTTTTACTCAGGTGTTCTCAGGTGTTCTCATGTGTTTTTATGTTTTACTCAGGTGTTCTCGTGTGTTTTTATGTTTTACTCAGGTGTTCTCGTGTGTTTTTATGTTTTACTCAGGTGTTCTCGTGTGTTTTTATGTTTTACTCAGGTGTTCTCATGTGTTTTTATGTTTTACTCAGGTGTTCTCATGTGTTTTTATGTTTTACTCAGGTCTTCTCATGTGTTTTTATGTTTTTTTTCAGGTGTTCTCGTGTGTTTTTATGTTTTACTCAGGTGTTCTCAGGTGTTCTCATGTGTTTTTATGTTTTACTCTGGTGTTCTCATGTGTTTTTATGTTTTACTCAGGTGTTCTCATGTGTTTTTATGTTTTACTCAGGTCTTCTCATGTGTTTTTATGTTTTACTCAGGTGTTCTCATGTGTTTTTATGTTTTACTCAGGTGTTCTCATGTGTTTTTGTTTTTCACTCAGGTGCTCTCATGTGTTTTTGTTTTTCACTCAGGTGTTCTCATGTGTTTTTATGTTTTGCTCATGTGTTCTCATGTGTTTTTATGTTCTACTCAGGTGTCCTCAGGTGTTCCCATGTGTTTTTATGTTTTATTCAGGTGTTCTCATGTGTTTTTGTTTTTCACTCAGGTGTTCTCATGAGTTTTTGTTTTTCACTCAGGTGTTCTCATGTGTTTTTATGTTTTACTCAGGTGTTCTCATGCGTTTTTATGTTTTACTCAGGTGTTCTCAGGTGTTCTCATGTGTTTTTATGTTTTACTCAGGTGTTCTCATGTGTTTTTATGTTTTACTCAGGTCTTCTCATGTGTTTTTATGTTTTATTCAGGTGTTCTCGTGTGTTTTTATGTTTTACTCAGGTGTTCTCAGGTGTTCTCATGTGTTTTTATGTTTTACTCTGGTGTTCTCATGTGTTTTTATGTTTTACTCAGGTGTTCTCATGTGTTTTTATGTTTTACTCAGGTCTTCTCATGTGTTTTCATGTTTTACTCAGGTGTTCTCATGTGTTTTTATGTTCTACTCAGGTGTTCTCATGTGTTTTTGTTTTTCACTCAGGTGTTCTCATGTGTTTTTATGTTTTACTCAGGTGTTCTCATGTGTTTTTATTTTTTACTCAGGTCTTCTCATGTGTTTTTATGTTTTACTCAGGTGTTCTCATGTGTTTTTATGTTTTACTCAGGTGTTCTCATGTGTTTTTGTTTTTCACTCAGGTGCTCTCATGTGTTTTTGTTTTTCACTCAGGTGTTCTCATGTGTTTTTATGTTTTGCTCATGTGTTCTCGTGTGTTTTTATGTTTTACTCAGGTGTTCTCATGTGTTTTTATGTTTTTCACTCAGGTGTTCTCATGTGTTTTTATGTTTTACTCAGGTCTTCCCATGTGTTTTTATGTTTTATTCAGGTGTTCTCATGTGTTTTTGTTTTTCACTCAGGTGTTCTCATGAGTTTTTGTTTTTCACTCAGGTGTTCTCAGGTGTTCTCATGTGTTTTTATGTTTTACTCAGGTGTTCTCATGCGTTTTTATGTTTTACTCAGGTGTTCTCAGGTGTTCTCATGTGTTTTTATGTTTTACTCAGGTGTTCTCGTGTGTTTTTATGTTTTACTCAGGTGTTCTCGTGTGTTTTTATGTTTTACTCAGGTGTTCTCGTGTGTTTTTATGTTTTACTCAGGTGTTCTCATGTGTTTTTATGTTTTACTCAGGTGTTCTCATGTGTTTTTATGTTTTACTCAGGTCTTCTCATGTGTTTTTATGTTTTTTTTCAGGTGTTCTCGTGTGTTTTTATGTTTTACTCAGGTGTTCTCAGGTGTTCTCATGTGTTTTTATGTTTTACTCTGGTGTTCTCATGTGTTTTTATGTTTTACTCAGGTGTTCTCATGTGTTTTTATGTTTTACTCAGGTCTTCTCATGTGTTTTCATGTTTTACTCAGGTGTTCTCATGTGTTTTTGTTTTTCACTCAGGTGTTCTCATGTGTTTTTATGTTTTACTCAGGTCTTCTCATGTGTTTTTATGTTTTACTCAGGTGTTCTCATGTGTTTTTATGTTTTACTCAGGTGTTCTCATGTGTTTTTGTTTTTCACTCAGGTGCTCTCATGTGTTTTTGTTTTTCACTCAGGTGTTCTCATGTGTTTTTATGTTTTGCTCATGTGTTCTCATGTGTTTTTATGTTCTACTCAGGTGTCCTCAGGTGTTCCCATGTGTTTTTATGTTTTATTCAGGTGTTCTCATGTGTTTTTGTTTTTCACTCAGGTGTTCTCATGAGTTTTTGTTTTTCACTCAGGTGTTCTCATGTGTTTTTATGTTTTACTCAGGTGTTCTCATGCGTTTTTATGTTTTACTCAGGTGTTCTCAGGTGTTCTCATGTGTTTTTATGTTTTACTCAGGTGTTCTCATGTGTTTTTATGTTTTACTCAGGTCTTCTCATGTGTTTTTATGTTTTATTTAGGTGTTCTCGTGTGTTTTTATGTTTTACTCAGGTGTTCTCAGGTGTTCTCATGTGTTTTTATGTTTTACTCTGGTGTTCTCATGTGTTTTTATGTTTTACTCAGGTGTTCTCATGTGTTTTTATGTTTTACTCAGGTCTTCTCATGTGTTTTCATGTTTTACTCAGGTGTTCTCATGTGTTTTTATGTTCTACTCAGGTGTTCTCATGTGTTTTTGTTTTTCACTCAGGTGTTCTCATGTGTTTTTATGTTTTACTCAGGTCTTCTCATGTGTTTTTATGTTTTACTCAGGTGTTCTCATGTGTTTTTATGTTTTACTCAGGTGTTCTCATGTGTTTTTGTTTTTCACTCAGGTGCTCTCATGTGTTTTTGTTTTTCACTCAGGTGTTCTCATGTGTTTTTATGTTTTGCTCATGTGTTCTCATGTGTTTTTATGTTCTACTCAGGTGTCCTCAGGTGTTCCCATGTGTTTTTATGTTTTATTCAGGTGTTCTCATGTGTTTTTGTTTTTCACTCAGGTGTTCTCATGAGTTTTTGTTTTTCACTCAGGTGTTCTCATGTGTTTTTATGTTTTACTCAGGTGTTCTCATGCGTTTTTATGTTTTACTCAGGTGTTCTCAGGTGTTCTCATGTGTTTTTATGTTTTACTCAGGTGTTCTCATGTGTTTTTATGTTTTACTCAGGTCTTCTCATGTGTTTTTATGTTTTATTCAGGTGTTCTCGTGTGTTTTTATGTTTTACTCAGGTGTTCTCAGGTGTTCTCATGTGTTTTTATGTTTTACTCTGGTGTTCTCATGTGTTTTTATGTTTTACTCAGGTGTTCTCATGTGTTTTTATGTTTTACTCAGGTCTTCTCATGTGTTTTCATGTTTTACTCAGGTGTTCTCATGTGTTTTTATGTTCTACTCAGGTGTTCTCATGTGTTTTTGTTTTTCACTCAGGTGTTCTCATGTGTTTTTATGTTTTACTCAGGTGTTCTCATGTGTTTTTATGTTTTACTCAGGTCTTCTCATGTGTTTTTATGTTTTACTCAGGTGTTCTCATGTGTTTTTATGTTTTACTCAGGTGTTCTCATGTGTTTTTGTTTTTCACTCAGGTGCTCTTATGTGTTTTTATGTTTTACTCAGGTGTTCTCATGTGTTTTTGTTTTTCACTCAGGTGCTCTCATGTGTTTTTGTTTTTCACTCAGGTGTTCTCATGTGTTTTTATGTTTTGCTCATGTGTTCTCATGTGTTTTTATGTTTTACTCAGGTGTCCTCAGGTGTTCCCATGTGTTTTTATGTTTTATTCAGGTGTTCTTGTGTGTTTTTATGTTTTACTCAGGTGTTCTCATGTGTTTTTATGTTTTACTCAGGTGTTCTCATGTGTTTTTATGTTTTACTCAGGTGTTCCCATGTGTTTTTATTTTTTATTCAGGTGTTCTTGTGTGTTTTTATGTTTTACTCAGGTGTTCTCATGTGTTTTTATGTTTTACTCAGGTGTTTTCATGTGTTTTTATGTTTTACTCAGGTGTTCCCATGTGTTTTTATGTTTTATTCAGGTGTTCTTGTGTGTTTTTATGTTTTACTCAGGTGTTCTCAGGTGTTCTCATGTGTTTTTATGTTTTACTCAGGTGTTCTCATGTGTTTTTATTTTTGCTCAGGTGTTCTCGTGTGTTTTTATGTTTTGCTCAGTTGTTATCATGTGTTTTTATGTTTTACTCAGGTGTTCTTGTGTGTTTTTATGTTTTACTCAGGTCTTCTCATGTGTTTTTATGTTTTACTCAGGTGTTCTTGTGTGTTTTTATGTTTAACTCAGGTGTTCTCATGTGTTTTTATGTTTTACTCAGGTGTTCTCAGGTGTTCTCATGTGTTTTTATGTTTTACTCAGGTCTTCTCATGTGTTTTTATGTTTTACTCAGGTGTTCTCGTGTGTTTTTATGTTTTACTCTGGTGTTCTCAGGTGTTCTCATGTGTTTTTATGTTTTACTCAGGTGTTCTCATGTGTTTTTATGTTTTTCTCAGGTGTTCTCATGTGTTTTTGTTTTTCACTCAGGTGCTCTCATGTGTTTTTGTTTTTCACTCAGGTGTTCTCATGTGTTTTTATGTTTTGCTCATGTGTTCTCATGTGTTTTTATGTTCTACTCAGGTGTCCTCAGGTGTTCCCATGTGTTTTTATGTTTTATTCAGGTGTTCTCATGTGTTTTTGTTTTTCACTCAGGTGTTCTCATGAGTTTTTGTTTTTCACTCAGGTGTTCTCATGTGTTTTTATGTTTTACTCAGGTGTTCTCATGCGTTTTTATGTTTTACTCAGGTGTTCTCAGGTGTTCTCATGTGTTTTTATGTTTTACTCAGGTGTTCTCATGTGTTTTTATGTTTTACTCAGGTGTTCTCATGTGTTTTTATGTTTTACTCAGGTCTTCTCATGTGTTTTTATGTTTTATTCAGGTGTTCTCGTGTGTTTTTATGTTTTACTCAGGTGTTCTCAGGTGTTCTCATGTGTTTTTATGTTTTACTCTGGTGTTCTCATGTGTTTTTATGTTTTACTCAGGTGTTCTCATGTGTTTTTATGTTTTACTCAGGTCTTCTCATGTGTTTTCATGTTTTACTCAGGTGTTCTCATGTGTTTTTATGTTCTACTCAGGTGTTCTCATGTGTTTTTGTTTTTCACTCAGGTGTTCTCATGTGTTTTTATGTTTTACTCAGGTGTTCTCATGTGTTTTTATGTTTTACTCAGGTCTTCTCATGTGTTTTTATGTTTTACTCAGGTGTTCTAATGTGTTTTTATGTTTTACTCAGGTGTTCTTAGGTGTTCCCATGTGTTTTTATGTTTTATTCAGGTGTTCTTGTGTGTTTTTATGTTTTACTCAGGTGTTCTCATGTGTTTTTATGTTTTACTCAGGTGTTCTCATGTGTTTTTATGTTTTTCACTCAGGTGTTCTCATGTGTTTTTATGTTTTACTCAGGTCTTCTCATGTGTTTTTATGTTTTACTCAGGTGTTCTCATGTGTTTTTGTTTTTCACTCAGGTGTTCTCATGAGTTTTTGTTTTTCACTCAGGTGTTCTCAGGTGTTCTCATGTGTTTTTATGTTTTACTCAGGTGTTCTCATGCGTTTTTATGTTTTACTCAGGTGTTCTCAGGTGTTCTCATGTGTTTTTATGTTTTACTCAGGTGTTCTCATGTGTTTTTATGTTTTACTCAGGTGTTCTCATGCGTTTTTATGTTTTACTCAGGTGTTCTCAGGTGTTCTCATGTGTTTTTATGTTTTACTCTGGTGTTCTCATGTGTTTTTATGTTTTACTCAGGTGTTCTCATGTGTTTTTATGTTTTACTCAGGTCTTCTCATGTGTTTTCATGTTTTACTCAGGTGTTCTCATGTGTTTTTATGTTCTACTCAGGTGTTCTCATGTGTTTTTGTTTTTCACTCAGGTGTTCTCATGTGTTTTTATGTTTTACTCAGGTGTTCTCATGTGTTTTTATGTTTTACTCAGGTCTTCTCATGTGTTTTTATGTTTTACTCAGGTGTTCTAATGTGTTTTTATGTTTTACTCAGGTGTTCTTAGGTGTTCCCATGTGTTTTTATGTTTTATTCAGGTGTTCTTGTGTGTTTTTATGTTTTACTCAGGTGTTCTCGTGTGTTTTTATGTTTTACTCAGGTGTTCTCATGTGTTTTTATGTTTTTCACTCAGGTGTTCTCATGTGTTTTTATGTTTTACTCAGGTCTTCTCATGTGTTTTTATGTTTTACTCAGGTGTTCTCATGTGTTTTTGTTTTTCACTCAGGTGTTCTCATGAGTTTTTGTTTTTCACTCAGGTGTTCTCAGGTGTTCTCATGTGTTTTTATGTTTTACTCAGGTGTTCTCATGCGTTTTTATGTTTTACTCAGGTGTTCTCAGGTGTTCTCATGTGTTTTTATGTTTTACTCAGGTGTTCTCGTGTGTTTTTATGTTTTATTCAGGTGTTCTCGTGTGTTTTTATGTTTTACTCAGGTGTTCTCATGTGTTTTTATGTTTTTCACTCAGGTGTTCTCATGTGTTTTTATGTTTTACTCAGGTCTTCTCATGTGTTTTTATGTTTTACTCAGGTGTTCTCATGTGTTTTTGTTTTTCACTCAGGTGTTCTCATGAGTTTTTGTTTTTCACTCAGGTGTTCTCAGGTGTTCTCATGTGTTTTTATGTTTTACTCAGGTGTTCTCATGCGTTTTTATGTTTTACTCAGGTGTTCTCAGGTGTTCTCATGTGTTTTTATGTTTTACTCAGGTGTTCTCGTGTGTTTTTATGTTTTACTCAGGTGTTCTCGTGTGTTTTTATGTTTTACTCAGGTGTTCTCGTGTGTTTTTATGTTTTACTCAGGTGTTCTCATGTGTTTTTATGTTTTACTCAGGTGTTCTCATGTGTTTTTATGTTTTACTCAGGTCTTCTCATGTGTTTTTATGTTTTTTTTCAGGTGTTCTCGTGTGTTTTTATGTTTTACTCAGGTGTTCTCAGGTGTTCTCATGTGTTTTTATGTTTTACTCTGGTGTTCTCATGTGTTTTTATGTTTTACTCAGGTGTTCTCATGTGTTTTTATGTTTTACTCAGGTCTTCTCATGTGTTTTCATGTTTTACTCAGGTGTTCTCATGTGTTTTTGTTTTTCACTCAGGTGTTCTCATGTGTTTTTATGTTTTACTCAGGTGTTCTCATGTGTTTTTATGTTTTACTCAGGTCTTCTCATGTGTTTTTATGTTTTACTCAGGTGTTCTCATGTGTTTTTATGTTTTACTCAGGTGTTCTCATGTGTTTTTGTTTTTCACTCAGGTGCTCTCATGTGTTTTTGTTTTTCACTCAGGTGTTCTCATGTGTTTTTATGTTTTGCTCATGTGTTCTCATGTGTTTTTATGTTCTACTCAGGTGTCCTCAGGTGTTCCCATGTGTTTTTATGTTTTATTCAGGTGTTCTCATGTGTTTTTGTTTTTCACTCAGGTGTTCTCATGAGTTTTTGTTTTTCACTCAGGTGTTCTCATGTGTTTTTATGTTTTACTCAGGTGTTCTCATGCGTTTTTATGTTTTACTCAGGTGTTCTCAGGTGTTCTCATGTGTTTTTATGTTTTACTCAGGTGTTCTCATGTGTTTTTATGTTTTACTCAGGTCTTCTCATGTGTTTTTATGTTTTATTCAGGTGTTCTCGTGTGTTTTTATGTTTTACTCAGGTGTTCTCAGGTGTTCTCATGTGTTTTTATGTTTTACTCTGGTGTTCTCATGTGTTTTTATGTTTTACTCAGGTGTTCTCATGTGTTTTTATGTTTTACTCAGGTCTTCTCATGTGTTTTCATGTTTTACTCAGGTGTTCTCATGTGTTTTTATGTTCTACTCAGGTGTTCTCATGTGTTTTTGTTTTTCACTCAGGTGTTCTCATGTGTTTTTATGTTTTACTCAGGTGTTCTCATGTGTTTTTATGTTTTACTCAGGTCTTCTCATGTGTTTTTATGTTTTACTCAGGTGTTCTCATGTGTTTTTATGTTTTACTCAGGTGTTCTCATGTGTTTTTGTTTTTCACTCAGGTGCTCTCATGTGTTTTTGTTTTTCACTCAGGTGTTCTCATGTGTTTTTATGTTTTGCTCATGTGTTCTCATGTGTTTTTATGTTTTACTCAGGTGTTCTTGTGTGTTTTTATGTTTTACTCAGGTGTTCTCATGTGTTTTTATGTTTTACTCAGGTGTTCTCATGTGTTTTTATGTTTTATTCAGGTGTTCTTGTGTGTTTTTATGTTTTATTCAGGTGTTCTTGTGTGTTTTTATGTTTTACTCAGGTGTTCTCATGTGTTTTTATGTTTTACTCAGGTGTTCTCATGTGTTTTTATGTTTTACTCAGGTGTTCCCATGTGTTTTTATTTTTTATTCAGGTGTTCTTGTGTGTTTTTATGTTTTACTCAGGTGTTCTCATGTGTTTTTATGTTTTACTCAGGTGTTTTCATGTGTTTTTATGTTTTACTCAGGTGTTCCCATGTGTTTTTATGTTTTATTCAGGTGTTCTTGTGTGTTTTTATGTTTTACTCAGGTGTTCCCATGTGTTTTTATGTTTTATTCAGGTGTTCTTGTGTGTTTTTATGTTTTACTCAGGTGTTCTCAGGTGTTCTCATGTGTTTTTATGTTTTACTCAGGTGTTCTCATGTGTTTTTATTTTTGCTCAGGTGTTCTCGTGTGTTTTTATGTTTTGCTCAGTTGTTTTCATGTGTTTTTATGTTTTACTCAGGTGTTCTCATGTGTTTTTATGTTTTGCTCAGGTGTTCTCGTGTGTTTTTATGTTTTGCTCAGTTGTTATCATGTGTTTTTGTTTTACTCAGGTGTTTCTCAGATGTGTTTGAGGGGTTGATGGTGACAGCCTTTTTTTCTTTCTTAAGACAAACCTCAGATTTTACTGGGCCCGGGATTTAAGTTCACTCCCTGATGAAGGAGCATGTTTTACAGGTCCTGGTGGATTTATTGGGGGGAACCAGTCGTGCTGTAGTCCCCTTACTTGTGTAATGAAGAGAATATATAAGGCGAGTGGTCAGAGAGGCCCGGCTAGTTAATGACAGCTGATGTCTGCTTGCTCTGGCAGTGTGGAAGGCTTGAAATATTTGCTCATGAGACTTGCCAGGGGGTTTCAATCTCACCACAAATCCATTTATATGTTTGCCCACTGATTTATGGCCTTATTTTAACTGTCTTCTACATGCAAATGTGCTGCGACCGCTAAAGAAATATACATAATGTGATTCTCAGGGTCATCCCTCCAGCCTGGCAGGTGGAGGCGGGGGGCAGGGGAGGGTCGCAGGGATTCAGGGAATTGAAGCTTCCGGAGGGGGGAGCCATCCAGTTCTGTGGCCCTCATCTGAATAAAGCCCCCATTAGGCCCTGGTCAGGTATTCATCATCCTCTTCCTCACACCTTCATTACACTCACACACACACACACACACACACACACACACACACACACACACACACACACACACACACACACACACACACACACACACGCACACTCTCAGCTGGGGGTGTGTGAAGCTCCAGAGGGATGATAATTTAATTACAACTGAAAATGTCCTCTGTATAAATGTTATCTGTTAGCTCAGCAGCTAATCACTTCCTGTTTGATGCTGTAATTAAAGCTCCATCACGTCTGCTTCAGGAGGATAAAACAGGTGATCCAAGTGAGCTCTGAGTCCGGCCGCTTGCTGCAGCTCCTCCTCACCTCCTCCTCACCTCCTCTTCACCTCCTCTTCACCTCCTCTTCACCTCCTCTTCACCTCCTCCTCACCTCCTCCTCACCCCCTGAAGTCCGACAGAGACTCATCGCCCTGCGTCCTGATGCATGGGGAGCAGCTTTATTAAAGGTATCTGTCATGGCGGCTGTCCCTGTGTGGACTTGTCAGAGCAGATTCATGGCTCAGAGAAACAGCAGCGAGCGCGTCTTCGACGTCTCCTGTTGCTCTCTGATGTTTCACATTAATGAGGCTGCAGGAGAAAAGTGCTGTAACTCTGCTTCCAACACGTTGTGTCTCTGCAGAGTGAGGAGAGGACAGATGCTGTTTAACACATGTCATTCAGACTGCTGTTACCTGGAAACACAATTACATCTGATTAAAGACACAATGACTGTTTGAACATGTTTGAACATGTGGAACAGACTCCTGTCTGCTTTAAATACACTTTAGATTTATATCTCAGCACTCAGAGAAATGAGATCTGTGTGATTTACACCACCCAGCATCTGTCTGACGTCTAAGCTTCAACCATAGACAAGAAAATAGACACCTGACACTCTCAGAGAACAAACTCTACTAAACCCTGAAGTAAAATAATATCTACATCTCTTTCTCAGTTTGTGTGATTTAAAGCAGTTCCCTCCCTATGTTTCTGACACTGAAATGTGTTCACAGGACTGGTCGTGTTTTTCTGCCTGACAGAGAAACTTAAGAGAAGGAATGGACCCAATTATCCATCCACAGTTTAAAACATCCATATTACGTCCACCTCAGAGAGCGATGACACTGAACTGTGTTTAACCCAGTGTTAGCGCTTCATTCATCATAAACATTATTATATGCAGTATGTCTGAGCAATCAGGACAAGTATAACTCCTGCAGAGCAACTGGAATATTTATAGCTGTTTGACTCCACAACTTCACAGACAGAGTCAGCATCATGGGAAACGTCACGTTGGGTACCTTTAGCTACAATAAGAGCAGCTATTAGTCCATAAAAAAAGTAAAAAAAAACTCTTCATTTAAAGTTTCGTACACAAAAATAGGCTCAGAGAAGATGCAAGGAACACGGAGGCTGCAGGACCAGTTTGGTCACCTGAAGGATCCAAAATTCCTCTGTAGTCAGTGCTGTAGTAACTCTAACCTAATGTTCGCCTCCTGTCAGTGCCGTGCAGCGTGTGGTTAGTCTTCACACAGAGAGCGCTGCAGCATGTACCAGAGCAGTTGACTGACTCTTTATAAGGATGGATGGACTGCTGTTTTTATTCGCTGCTGAAACCCTAACAGATTTTTGTTTGTATTCTTCAAAATAAAAGGAACAAAGTTACTCATTTACTCCCTATGCTGTAAAAAATAAAAATAAAAAAAGACAAAACTAAAGTCTAAGTAATAACAGTGTCAAACTGTGTCCCTGAGTGGTACAGTGACCTGAGATGTGAGTGTATCACAGGGCTCCAGTTAGTGCTCATGCTCTGGTTTTTATTGAACCGTTTCTGTCTCATTTCTGTGAGCTAAAGCGTCTTCTCGGTCAGATATCCTTTACATTTCCTCTGTATCTCTCTGTGATCTTCAGTAATTAAAGATTTCTCTCCTCTGTTCATAAATAAAGTCTCTCCTTTCTCCTACCTGGCTGTGCTAATCCATCCTGATCTGTCTCATTTCTCTGCACAGGCTCAGAGAAAATCTCCGTTTGCAGCCGGCTCCTCTGAGAAATGAACATTTCTATTCACAGCATAAATTTCAGGTTCTGCCCATGTGACACTCGGGGCTGTTGAATTTTTTATGGCAGAAAGCGCTCTAATAATTGTTGAACAGATGTAAGTGTTGGAGAATGGCTGTGTCAGAGCTCCTAAGGTGGAATTAGCATGTTAGCCCCGCGTGTGCCTGGAAAAAAAAAAAAAAAAAAAAAGAAGGGGGGCGATGGACTGAAGCGGATTCTGAGACTAGATAATTGAGACAGACTTGAGCCAGGATCTGTGATGGGCCCCAGCAGTTCTGAACACACGTGTTCTCTGTATGTACGATTATATTCCTCCTGCTCTCCATGCATCTAATGGTCTCAGCCTCAGGGTCCCTCAGGGTCCCTCAGGGTCTCAAAGGGTCTCAAAGAGCCTCTAAAGGTCTCTAAGGGTCTCTCAGGGTCTCTAAGGGTCCCAGAGATTAGGTTTACAGGACTGAGACCTTTCAAAGAAGAGTGGGCCAGACCACTCAGAGTCCAGGGCTGAGGTCTTTCTATCAGGTTAAACATGCTGAACCCTGACTGGACTGAGGAGGAATAGGTCCAAGAATCACTTGTGGTTTGTGCTCTGTGGAGGCGTTCATGTCCTGCTGGGTTCTGTGATTGTCCCCCTAACATTCTGAGGGAAATGACAGGTTGACCCAAACCTCCCATCACCAAACAGGGAGAGGGGATCATCCCAGAATTCAAAGTGACTGAGTGATGAGGGGTGCTTAGCACAGCACTTGGCGTGGCTCAGAGCGCGGCTCAGACTCGGGGGTTTCTAAGTTTCAACTTGGTGTGGAGGATCTGAAGGGACGATGATGTTATTTTCTGTTTTCCTCCGTAAACAGCTTGTGTGTCTGCAAACCGATGTGTTTACATCCTTTGGAGCAGACACCGCTGGGTCTGTGGCATGTTGCTGGCATCTCTCGGCTTGCTTGATCTAGAGGGTCTCTGCGGTCCCTGGCTGGCTGAATAATTTAGTACTGACCCACGCCTGACGGGCCTGAAGTTTGACCTCAAGATTTGTTTAAACTGTGAGGGCTCAAAGTGAATGCTGCTCCCTCTCAGTGCGGCGTGGAGAAATGTCCCTCATGTTTATGTAATGTTGAACATCAGCCTCTTTTTAACCCTCCGCCTCGCTCAGATCTATCCTCTCTCAGGCCCGACAGGGGACTCTGAGGCTTTCATCAGCTCACTTTGCTTTCAGGGTTTATTCCTCTGATTGAACTTCCTGTCCGAAGAGCCGGGGTCTGCTGAAGGAGGAGAGCGTTTCTCTGAAGGTCAGTGGTTTTACTTTAACCCAGTTAAGGAGGACTCACTGAATTCTGTTTTTGTTTTTTATTCTGCATCTTCCCTTTACATCGATGATATGCTTTCATGTGCCTCTTGCAGCTGTGGCTCAGACCCAGAGTCATCGCCTCTCTATCAGAAGGTTGATGGTTCAATCCCAGCTCCTGCAGTTACATGCCAAAGTGTTCTTGAGCAAGACACTGACACTTGACCAAAAACTTTTCAGTGGTGAATGGATGGATATGAGTGGATGGGTATGAGTGTGTTAGCAAAAGTTGATGGTTCCCTTACTGTAGCAGTCTCTGCCATCAGTGTGTGAATGTGGTGTGATGGGTGAAAGAGACTGGAAGTGTAAAAGTTCTCTGAGTGGTCAGAAAGAGGAGTGGAGAGCTACATAAGCACTGGTCCATCCATTTGACCATCATCTGTGGTTTGTCTGCCCTCTTCTGATGAAGAGTCACAACAATGTTCAGGTTCTTCTGAAGGAGCTTCTCAGTCAGGAGGACACTGGGAAGAAGAAGTCGTCTGTTGTGATGTTGTAATTAGTAAGCTGATAATAGTTTAAAATATTTACCTTTCTGACAAGTAATGGACTTATTCTCAAGTGAAATCTAATCATTTATTACACACAGTTATCTTTCACAAGTCATCAAATGTTTTCTGAGGTAAGAATGATTCTAAACTACACGACGTGTCAAAAGTGCACAGAGGGCTGTGGAGAGCTGTGAACAGTTTTCCACAGTTAACATGTTCATAATAACATATACATTCCATATAAAGAATCCCATTAAATACTATAATAAATTCATAGGTCATTTCAGACCCATGTGTGTAAACTTGATATAGACATACAAAAGTGTTATTAGTTCATAGAAGGAAGAAGGAAAAGTAAATATGATGATTTGTGCTGAACAAAAAAGACGACATACTGAATACATGGAACGGGAAATGTTTTGGGGTTTTATTCTCTCTCAAAGATAGCATAGAAACACTCAGCCATACATGAAATAACATGGAAAACAGATATGGGTCACTTTAGACCCATGGTGCATTCTAGAGAGGTAGTGGTAAAAAAAGTGCTTTCACTCAAAAAGAAAGAAAAGAGAAAATAAAAGAAGCATGAATTATTTAAAGAAACAAGTTAATTGAGGAATACCTGGAATATTGAATGATGACATTTATTTATTGCAAAAATATACCAAAAGAAAACACAGGCGGGTTCTTTTGAACCCATTTTGTGCATCAAAAGATTAAAGGATATGAAAGAGTTGAACAGGTGTGTTACCTGCAGATACCTGGACTGTGTCTCTGATCTGGTTCTTCGTAGAGTCAGAGGTCTGGCACCTGATTCTGTTCACAGCCTCACTCACCCTGCTGTTCTAGATCGGACTGAAAGAGGCCAGCTGCAACCTGATGAAGCCTTTCAATAAAGACCCCCATTTAATCCTGAACCAAGCTGAACATTTCAATAATTTACTGAGAGAGAGGAAACCAAGAGCATAAAGCACAGACATGCTACAGACATGCTACAGACACGCTAAGAAATGCTGTAGACCCAGTGCAACAAGCTGTGGACACACTACAGACACGCTACAGAAACGCTACAACATGCTATAGCATAGCTGCCAACACTCACGCATCGGCCGTGAGACACACGCGTTTCAATGACTTCACACGCTTTCATGCCACACCTCTGATTTCTCACGCTGAAGTGAGCGTCTGATATCAACCTGTTGAGCTATGGTTTAGAGTGACAAACGTGATCGATTAGTTAACCCTTCAAAGCATGAGAGGGGGTGGAGTTCGGCTCTCGCGCTGTCGGAACCAGAACCAGAAAAAGTTGTTGCATTGACACAACAACATACTAGTCAACACTCCTGGTTTTTCAATTTAATAGACATGGTGGGTTGTTTGTGTTAAATGATGAGAATGTGTCACTGTTGAAATGGGTTATTTTGTGTTTGAGAATTACAAGCTTCAGTGAATGCATCACCGGCGGTTATGTGTTTTCTGAGAGTTTTCAGAGAGAGGTGTGAGATGCGCTCGTCTGAGAGTGAAATAGAGAGCCTAGTGTAATTTTTGAAGTGGTTACAGCCTAAAGTAACCGGCATGGAGGGGTTCAACAAACCTTTATCATCTGCAAGCATGAGAAGAAGACGGAGGTAGATAAGCACAGAAAAGACGTTAATGGGCGTGTGTGCGGGGTGGGGTGGGGGGTTCACACCTGGTCCAAGTCAAAAGTTGGCAGGTATGCTATAGAAATGCTAAGACACACTACAGACATGGTGCAGAAGCGCTAAGACACGCTGTAGACACGCTGTAGACACGCTACAAAAATACTAAGGACAGTGCAGACACACTACAGAGATAATAAAGACACACTAAGACATGCTACAGACATGCTACAGAAATGCTATGACACACCACAAACATGATACAGAAATGCTAAGACACCCTTCAGACATGCTGCAGACACGCTACAGACATGCTGCACACATGCTACAGAAACTCTACAGACACGCTAAAGAAAGCAAACTACAGACATGCTTAGACCTGCTGCAGACACGCTGCAAACATGCTACAGACACACTGCAGACATGCTACAGATATGCTACATCTACGTTGAACATATGCTGCAGAAATGCTATATACACACTAAACACACACTGCAGATATCCTGCCAACACGCTACAGACATGCTGCCAACACTACAGAGCTGCTACAGACCCACTAAGACACACTACAGACACACTGCATAGAAGCTACAGACAAGAGTGATTGGTCAGGAGGTGTTGTTTTTCTACTTGTTGGTGTCTTATCCAGATCTTAACCTGCTCCAGAGCAGGTTAGCCGTTCAGCATACGTTACCATGGTGATTCATCTCGGTAAGAAGTGAACCAGCTTCATAGGACAGAAAATCCAGGGTTAACCCAGAAGTTATCTCGCTAAGAGAAAATCCAGCTTCATAGTCCAGGCCTCTGGTCTCTGTAAGTATGTTACCTGAGGCCTGCACTACAAAACTGGATTTTCTCTTTTAGCAGGGGGTGTGTGGTACCTGAACACTGAGCAGGAAACAGAAATGATCGTTGTTAGAAACAATGACATCAACACAGAGATCTTCAATTTCACCTTTCATTAGAGCCCCACATTTAGCGGGAAGAGGATAATGTGTGTGAAATAGTGTGTGTATGTGTGAGTTAATTAATTAACTCACACATACACACACACACACTTAGAGATGAAACACGATCAGATCTTAGAGTCCATGTTGCTCCAACTCCAGCGCTGCGTCTCTGTAGTGTTGCAGTCACGCTGGACTAAGGAATAACATGAGCTCTGATGAGCTGCAGCTCCAAACACCGTAAAACAAAAATGAACCAACTGAAGCTGAAAGTTTAAATGTTCTAATGATTGTTTCAAACCGACTGAGGCACAGGGAGTCTGAGAGCTCTCTGTGAGCCCAGTTCCACCTGATGCAGAGATGAAAATCACCTGAGATCTCTGACATCACCTGAGTTTACCTGCTAGAGATCACCTGAGACCAACTGAGATCACCTGGGATCACCTGAGACCACCTGTTGGATGACTGCTGTCAGCTTGTGGTCTCTGGTTTTAAGGTGGAATGACCTCTCTTGATGTGGATGACGTCCTGTAGCGTCCTGAGGAGCGTCCTGAGAAGCATCCTGAGGAGCGTCCTGAGGAGCGTCCTGAGGAGCGTCCTGAGGAGCATCCTGAGGAGCGTCCTGAGGAGCATCCTGAGGAGGATCTTGGTTAATTGCTATGTGATGGAGCATCAGGTTTCTAAGCTGCTGACTGAGGAGGCGGGGAGGCTGAAAGAGAGGGAAACAAGAGGCACAGAGGGATGAGGACCAGGATGAATCCAGGAGAAATAGAGAAAAGCCCATCACAAAGAGCTAAGAGACGAGTCAGCACCGCTGCTGTCGGCATCCTGTTTAGGATTTGTTGTATTTTTTTCCCTTTCTCTGTGAAACGTATAAAGCTCACTCCCACCTGGACCTCATTCAGCAGCCACAGGCGTTTATCTGCCAGTCTTCACACACATTTGCATCAGAATCAGCTGCTGAGGAACTGATGTTAAACTCTCCAACCACTGATTCTGACGATCACTTAAGCCCCCGGCTTATCGGGGTTATTATAATTCTCTGGAAGGATTTATAAAATCACATTTCACTGAGAACGCTGAACTACAGACCATCTCCAAGGTGTTATATATCACACACACAGACACACACACACACACACACACACACACACACACACACACACACACACACACACACACACACACACATACACACACACACACTCACACTTGTTTACCTGTTTGGTGGCTTGGTGCCGCAAAATGAAGCTGCTATCTTTCTCTAAATCCTCTTTGGCTCTGTTTGTGGAGACTCCTGTAAATTGGCTCTGAGGGAATCAGCTCAAAGTTTCAGGAGCTGATCAGTGAGTCAACTTTTAATTAAAACCAGGAAACGAAGGCACTGTAGCAGGACACAGGTGAGGAGGAGGAGGAGAACACAGGTGAGGAGGAGGAGGAGGAGAACACAGGTGAGGAGGAGGAGGAGAACACAGGTGAAGAGAAGGAGGACACAGGTGAAGAGAAGGAGGACACAGGTGAAGAGGAGGAGGAGAACACAGGTGAGGAAAAGGACACAGGTGAAGAGCAGGACACACAGGTGAGGAGGAGGCCTATCAGCGAGAAGAGGGTTTGTGGAGCAGCTAAAACAAAGTGTTTTAGACAGAGGCTGAAACAAGAATTTTCTGAAAAACCAGTGAGAGAAAAAACAAGATTTTTTTTCAGCTGTAAATCTTGTAAAGATACTACAAAGGCCCAGAGGGGAAGAATAAAGACTAAAACTGCAGCATGATACCCCCTCTTTAACGTATGACATGATACCCCCTCTTTAACGTATGACATGATACCCCCTCTTTAACTTATGACATGATACCCCCTCTTTAACGTCTGACATGAGACCCCCTCTTTAACCTATGACATGATACCCCCTCTTTAACGTATGACATGATACCCCCTCTTTAATGTATGACATGATACCCCCTCTTTAACATATGGCATGAAATCCCCTTTTTAATGTCATTCCACTTCTTAATTTACTGTATTTAAATACTTTATCTGACTTTGACCTTGTGTTGGTGGATTTACATTGTCTGTCTCAGTGTTTTATCCTCTTATTTGTCACATCTATTTTGCTGGTTTCAGCTTTCTAACTGATTTGAAACTTTTTATTTTTCTTTCAGTTTTTCCTCAGCTCCTCTTTCTGTGGAGTCTTTTATTTTGAAAGTTTAATTTCTCTGGATATGAGCTGTGGTTTGGGCTCTTATTGTTTATTTGACTTATTTTTTTATTACCGATAATTTCTGTTGATGTTGAGCAGTATGTCCTCTATAATTGAAGTCTGATTGATTAATTAAGGATGAATTTATTTTCTAAATTGAAACTCTAAATTGAATTAATTTAGAGTCTTTGATGTCAAACACGTTAGCCTGAAGACAACTGTTTGGAGATGGAGAGATTATATTTCCACTCTGACTGTCATAAAGAGGAAAACTGTCTCTCTCTTTGTGTGTGTGTGTGTGTGTGTGTGTGTGTGTGTGTGTGTGTGTGTGTGTGTGTGTGTGTGTTGAGGTTACACTGGTGTGTAACAGTCTCCTAACCCTCAGCGTGCAGAGATAAGACAGCAGGTGTGTCGGCGGCTCGTCTGCAGGAAGTGGAGCTGGTGAGCGAAACTCTGCGGTGACTGAAGAAACGAAAACAAGGGCTCCATTTCGTCTGCTCGGTGCTGCTGATCACCTGTTCAGATTCCTCTCCAGCTGAACTGTATCAACACTGTAACAATTGTCTCCGTCCATTCAGAGTAAAGAGTCTCTTATGCTGAAAAGTGCAGCTCTTAGTGCTTTTCCTGTTCCTCCTTCTTTGTTCAGCTTCTTGTGTCGCTTTACACCATTTTGGATCGCCATTTGTCTCTTCACATCCAGGCGTTTATCCCTCTCCAGCTTTTATGCAAATGATCAAATCTGAGCTCTTTCCTCTGATTTGGACATTTTGTGCTCATAATTTCGGCTCTTTAGAGGTGAGAGCAGACAAGAACTTCATTTCTCTTTGTCCAGGAAACAGAACCTTCTTACAACTGCTGATTACCTTTATCAGTCTCTGATTTCTTTGATGTCCACAAAGGAAACACATCAGGGATTAATCAAGCTAACAGTGCAGACTGAATCAAATGTCCTCACACCTTAACTAATGGACTGAGACTCAGAGAGATGAACACCTTGTCTAAAAAAAACTGTCCCTGACGCTGCTCAGAAAACCCTAACCCTAACCCTAACCCTAACCAAAAAGCAGCCTTTATCAATAAACCTCTCAGTGCTCTTTAAAGACCAATGACTGATCTCTCTGCAGACTGTCTTCTCCATAGCCTGACATATCCAAGACTGACCTCTACAGACTGACCTCTGCAGACTGACCTCTACAGACTGACCTCTCAAAGACCACACTCTACAGACTTACCTCTGCAGAATGATCTCTCGGCAGACTGACCTCTGCAGACTGACCTCTACAGACTGACTTCACAGAGACTGATCTCTCTGCAGACTGACCTCTCTAAGACTGACCTCTCTAAGACTGACCTCTCTGCAGACTTATCTTTACAGACTGATCTCTCTGCAGACTGACCTCTACAGACTGACCTCTACAGACTGACCTCTACAGACTGACCTCTCTGCAGACTGACCTCTACAGACTGACCTCTCTGCAGACTGACCTCTACAGACTGACCTCTCTAAGACTGACCTCTCTGCAGACTGACCTCTCTAAGACTGACCTCTACAGACTGACCTCTACAGACTGACCTCTCTGCAGACTGACTTCTCTAAGACTGACCTCTCTGCAGACTGACCTCTCTAAGACTGACCTCTACAGACTGACCTCTCTAAGACTGACCTCTACAGACTGACCTCTCTAAGACTGACCTATCTGCAGACTGACCTCTCTAAGACTGACCTCTACAGACTGACCTCTCTAAGACTGACCTATCTGCAGACTGACCTCTCTAAGACTGACCTCTACAGACTGACCTCTCTAAGACTGACCTCTACAGACTGACCTCTCTAAGACTGACCTCTCAGCAGACTGACCTCTACAGACTGACCTCTCTAAGACTGACCTCTCTACAGACTTATCTTTACAGACTGATCTCTCTGCAGACTGACCTCTACAGACTGACCTCTACAGACTGACCTCTACAGACTGACCTCTCTGCAGACTGACCTCTACAGACTGACCTCTACAGACTGACCTCTCTGCAGACTGACCTCTCTGCAGACTTATCTCTACAGACTGACCTCTACAGACTGACCTCTACAGACTGACCTCTACAGACTGACCTCTCTGCAGACTGACCTCTACAGACTGACCTCTCTGCAGACTGACCTCTCTGCAGACTTATCTCTACAGACTGACCTCTACAGACTGACCTCTCTAAGACTGACCTCTCTGCAGACTTATCTCTTCAGACTGATCTCTCTAAGACTGATCTCGATGCAGACTGATCACTCTGCAGACTGACCTCTCTAAGACTTGATGGAAGGAGTGTAAAAGTTTAGTTTTTACTGCTGTATTGCTTTGATTCTGCTTATTGAGTGGAACTTTTTGTTTCCAAACATTGTAAAGATCTTCATTTAATGGTTTATTTCTCGCTGGTGGTGTTTGTAAAAAACAATAAAGTGACTGTGGTGTTATATAAATGAGAAATAAGGGCCGTGGAAAAGAGCTAGAGGTCTGCCACGCCTGGTTAGTATCTGATAAATGAATGCTAAATCTGCTGAAGTTATCTGGCTGTACTCCGAGTGTTAGTGAAACTGATAAAGGTGTGAGACTGGACAGGTTTGGGTTGTTTTGTTGTTTGTCTCTGTAAAGAAGACGTGTGAAATATGCCGATGAAGAGAGCTGATCTCACAGAAAGCATTACTCGGCTTCATTCCCTGATGAAAACAGAGAAACCTTCCAACGAGATCAGCTTAGGTTAACAAGGACTGAAACTTAGCTGCACACTGATCCAGAGGACCTGCAGGAAGCAAGCAGTCCAGCTGCAGTCACCTGGAGAGTGATTGGGAGGACACTTCAGTCTTAAACTCCTCAGAGAGGGACCTCTCCAGTCTCTAGCTTTAATGGACTTCTACTAAATTTAAAGTTTCAAAGATCAGCTGATCAATTTGAAACACCTTCACGTGTTTTTAAAGCTCAGATTCTACAAACACATCTTCAGAGAGAGGATTCAGCTCCCTGAGACAGACAAGATGAGAAGGGCTCAGAGCGTGGTGGACCCTGAACCTCACTCAGAGCGCGGTGTGGTGGACCCTGAACTTTACTCAGAGCGTGGTGTGGTGGACCCTGAACCTCACTCTGAGCATGGTGTGGTGGACCCTGAACCTCACTCTGAGCATGGTGTGGTGGACCCTGAACCTCACTCTGAGCATGGTGTGGTGGACCCTGAACCTCACTCTGAGCATGGTGTGGTGGACCCTGAACCTCACTCAGAGCATGGTGTGGTGGACCCTGAACTTTACTCTGAGCATGGTGTGGTGGACCCTGAACCTCACTCTGAGCGTGGTGTGGTGGACCCTGAACCTCACTCAGAGCATGTTGTGGTGGACCCTGAACCTCACTCAGAGCATGTTGTGGTGGACCCTGAACCTCACTCTGAGCATGGTGTGGTGGACCCTGAACCTCACTCAGAGCATGTTGTGGTGGACCCTGAACCTCACTCAGAGCATGTTGTGGTGGACCCTGAACCTCACTCTGAGCATGGTGTGGTGGACCCTGATCTCACTCAGAGCATGGTGTGCTGGACCCTGAACCTCACTCTGAGCATGGTGTGGTGGACCCTGAACCTCACTCAGAGCATGTTGTGGTGGACCCTGAACCTCACTCAGAGCATGGTGTGGTGGACCCTGAACTTCACTCTGAGCGTGGTGTGGTGGACCCTGAACCTCACTCTGAGCATGTTGTGGTGGACCCTGAACTTCACTCTGAGCATGTTGTGGTGGACCCTGAACCTCACTCAGAGCATGTTGTGGTGGACCCTGAACTTCACTCTGAGCGTGGTGTGGTGGACCCTGAACCTCACTCTGAGCATGTTTCGGTGGACCCTGAACCTCACTCTGAGCATGGTGTGGTGGACCCTGAACCTCACTCTGAGCATGGTGTGGTGGACCCTGAACCTCACTCAGAGCATGTTGTGGTGGACCCTGAACCTCACTCTGAGCATGGTGTGGTGGACCCTGAACCTCACTCTGAGCATGGTGTGGTGGACCCTGAACCTCACTCAGAGCATGTTGTGGTGAACCCTGAACCTCACTCAGAGCATGTTGTGGTGGACCCTGAACCTCACTCTGAGCGTGGTGTGGTGGACCCTGAACCTCACTCTGAGCATGTTGTGGTGGACCCTGAACCTCACTCTGAGCATGTTGTGGTGGACCCTGAACCTCACTCTGAGCATGGTGTGGTGGACCCTGAACCTCACTCTGAGCATGTTGTGGTGGACCCTGAACCTCACTCAGAGCATGGTGTGGTGGACCCTGAACCTCACTCAGAGCATGTTGTGGTGAACCCTGAACCTCACTCAGAGCATGTTGTGGTGGACCCTGATCTCACTCAGAGCATGGTGTGCTGGACCCTGAACCTCACTCTGAGCATGTTGTGGTGGACCCTGAACTTCACTCTGAGCATGGTGTGGTGGACCCTGAACCTCACTCTGAGCATGGTGTGGTGGACCCTGAACCTCACTCAGAGCATGTTGTGGTGTGGTGGACCCTGAACCTCACTCTGAGCGTGGTGTGGTGGACCCTGAACCTCACTCAGAGCATGGTGTGGTGGACCCTGAACCTCACTCTGAGCATGTTGTGGTGGACCCTGAACCTCACTCAGAGCATGGTGTGGTGGACCCTGATCTCACTCAGAGCATGGTGTGGTGGACCCTGATCTCACTCAGAGCATGGTGTGGTGGACCCTGATCTCACTCAGAGCATGGTGTGGTGGACCCTGAACCTCACTCTGAGCATGTTGTGGTGAACCCTGAACCTCACTCAGAGCATGGTGTGGTGGACCCTGATCTCACTCAGAGCATGGTGTGCTGGACCCTGAACCTCACTCAGAGCATGTTGTGGTGGACCCTGAATTTCACTCTGAGCGTGGTGTGGTGGACCCTGAACCTCACTCTGAGCATGTTGTGGTGGACCCTGAACTTCACTCTGAGCGTGGTGTGGTGGACCCCGAACTTCACTCTGAGCGTGGTGTGGTGGACCCCGAACCTCACTCTGAGCATGTTGTGGTGGACCCTGAATTTCACTCTGAGCGTGGTGTGGTGGACCCCGAACTTCACTCTGAGCGTGGTGTGGTGGACCCCGAACCTCACTCTGAGCATGTTGTGGTGGACCCTGAACTTCACTCTGAGCGTGGTGTGGTGGACCCCGAACTTCACTCTGAGCGTGGTGTGGTGGACCCTGAACCTCACTCTGAGCATGTTGTGGTGGACCCTGAACTTCACTCTGAGCGTGGTGTGGTGGACCCTGAACTTCACTCTGAGCGTGGTGTGGTGGACCCCGAACTTCACTCTGAGCATGGTGTGGTGGACCCCGAACTTCACTCTGAGCGTGGTGTGGTGGACCCCGAACCTCACTCTGAGCATGTTGTGGTGGACCCTGAACTTCACTCTGAGCATGTTGTGGTGGACCCTGAACCTCACTCAGAGCATGTTGTGGTGGACCCTGAACTTCACTCTGAGCGTGGTGTGGTGGACCCTGAACCTCACTCAGAGCATGTTGTGGTGGACCCTGAACCTCACTCTGAGCATGGTGTGGTGGACCCTGAACCTCACTCTGAGCATGGTGTGGTGGACCCTGAACCTCACTCAGAGCATGGTGTGGTGGACCCTGAACCTCACTCTGAGTGTGGTGTGGTGGACCCTGAACCTCACTCAGAGCATGTTGTGGTGGACCCTGAACCTCACTCTGAGCATGGTGTGGTGGACCCTGAACCTCACTCAGAGCATGGTGTGGTGGACCCTGAACTTCACTCTGAGCATGGTGTGGTGGACCCTGAACCTCACTCAGAGCATGGTGTGGTGGACCCTCATCCTCACTCTGAGCATGGTGTGGTGGACCCTGAACCTCACTCTGAGCATGGTGTGGTGGACCCTCATCCTCACTCTGAGCATGGTGTGGTGGACCCTGAACCTCACTCTGAGCATGGTGTGGTGGACCCTCATCCTCACTCAGAGCATGGTGTGGTGGACCCTCATCCTCACTCTGAGTATGGCGTGGTGGACCCTGAACCTCACTCAGAGCATGGCGTGGTGGACCCTGAACCTCACTCAGAGCATGGTGTGGTGGACCCTGGACTTCACTCAGAGCATGGTGTGGTGGACCCTCATCCTCACTCTGAGCATGGTGTGGTGGACCCTGGACTTCACTCAGAGCATGGTGTGGTGGACCCTCATCCTCACTCTGAGCATGGTGTGGTGGACCCTGAACCTCACTCTGAGCATGGTGTGGTGGACCCTGAACCTCACTCTGAGCATGGTGTGGTGGACCCTCATCCTCACTCAGAGCATGGTGTGGTGGACCCTGAACCTCACTCAGAGCATGGTGTGGTGGACCCTGAACCTCACTCTGAGCATGTTGTGGTGGACCCTCATCCTCACTCAGAGCATGGTGTGGTGGACCCTGAACCTCACTCAGAGCATGTTGTGGTGGACCCTGAACCTCACTCAGAGCATGGTGTGGTGGACCCTCATCCTCACTCTGAGCATGGTGTGGTGGACCCTGAACCTCACTCTGAGCATGGTGTGGTGGACCCTCATCCTCACTCTGAGCATGGTGTGGTGGACCCTGAACCTCACTCTGAGCATGGTGTGGTGGACCCTCATCCTCACTCTTAGCATGGTGTGGTGGACCCTGAACCTCACTCTGAGCGTGGTGTGGTGGACCCTCATCCTCACTCTGAGCATGGTGTGGTGGACCCTGAACCTCACTCTGAGCATGGTGTGGTGGACCCTCATCCTCACTCTTAGCATGTTGTGGTGGACCCTGAACCTCACTCTGAGCATGTTGTGGTGGACCCTGAACCTCACTCAGAGCATGGTGTGGTGGACCCTGAACCTCACTCTGAGCATGGTGTGGTGGACCCTCATCCTCACTCTTAGCATGTTGTGGTGGACCCTGAACCTCACTCTGAGCGTGGTGTGGTGGATCCTGGTCCAGCTCGGCTCCCTGTGACTGACCCTGAGTGTTTCTAAACGAGTGAGTGTGAGTGAGTGTTTTCTGTGTGAGCTGATCTGTCACCAGTGGAACTGCTCTGACACATATGACACACACACACACACACACACACACACACACACACACACACACACACACACACACACACACACACACACACACACACACACACCTCCTCCTCCTCTGCTCTCCCACTCAATTAAAAATGCATCAGGGAACGGATTAGATGCACGATCCCCGGCTCTACTGATCCGGAGGCTGAAGCTGTCAGAGAGGTATGGAGGGAGGCAGAGAGATGGAAAGGTGGGTCCTCCTCCTCCCCCTCCTCTTCTGTAATCTTAAACTCTTCATCCCTCAGACTCATTTTCACCCCCCCCCCACCCCCCAACAGACCCTCTCTCTCTCTTTCTCTCTCTCTCTCTCTTTCTTTCTCTCTCCTGTCTGCATCATAGACTTTATAAAATATGGACATAGTCTCTGTGGCGTCACCCGTGTGTTCTTGATACAGTCAAACGAAGCCGATCCTTTGACACGGCCATCTTGGATATGACACAACTTTGAGCTTCTCTTAACAGCTATAGGGCGACTGTCAGTCACCTGAGCTGAGCTCAGCCTCTGATTGGACAAACCTGTAATCCGTATATTTAATAAACCACTGAGTTTGAAAAAAAAAAGAATACCACCCCCCGTACATTGTGTGCCAAGAGTGAAAGTAGTGTTTCAGACCCAAGCTGTTTTTTTAACCAGGCTGTTAATATGTTTTTTAAAAGTCTGTTTTTTTTGTTGTTGTTTTTTTTTTGTCTAAGTGTGTAACTGT